>BQNB010038239.1:0-41129 GCA_026074375.1 Tanacetum coccineum | reverse complement strand
AAAAGTGAGTACAAAATTAAGACATTTTAAGTAAAACTAATTCTATAAATCACACTAGATTAAAAACTACATATATAAAAAAAACTACATGGTGTCTCTTCTCTGCCTTCTTTTCTTTATATATTCAGCTGCTTGAGTGTCTTCAAGCTGTGTTTGTTGTGCTTGCCTTGTGAGAGGAAAACCAAAACAATCCAAGCCCTTGGTTTTCCTTTGTGCCCAAGTCGTGTGATCTCAACCTTTCTTTTTCATAGCCAATGGGTGAAGGGAGGATTGCCAAGGTGGCTTTGTGGCCATGTGGGTGTGGGGTAAGATGGGTGTAATGGGTTTTGGTGTTTAGTTACAGGTGAGGACAAGGGAGAAGATGAATAGTGCCAAAAATGGCCATGGCGGGAAAACACACTCTGTTTAGTTATGTTTTGAGTGCAGGGGATATGTTTGGGTTTGTGGCAAAAATGGCCCCTCAATCTTATAAAGGTAATTGCAATTTTCGTCCTTGTGGTGGGAAACTTAATGAGATATGGCAGTTTTAGCCCCTGAAAGATATACTAGTTATTGCAAACGTGGTCCTTGTGGGGTTAATAAACTTAACAGCCATTGTTTTGGGCTGTTAAGTTTAAAAGGGTTATGGGCTTAGTTATGGGCCGGGTATATAAAAAGGAATTTGGGCTTTTAAGGTTTTATTAATATAAAGTGGGCTGATCCGGGCCCACTAGGTGGGTACGGGTGGGCCCACTTTTAACAATTAGGTTTTCGGGTTCGGTTTTAGATGCCCTTTCCAATGCCATATCCCGGGGTTGACTTTGACTTCGTCTTGACTTCATTAATTGCACAAACGTCGTCGAGTCGATCCGGGAATTTTCGTTTTAGCTCCGTTTTCAATCCTTTTGAACCCTTGACCTCAGTTTTTCGCGCTCTTTCCAAATCCGTGCTCGGTTTTGTCCGTTTTAGCTTTGTTTTTGTCCTTTAGTGAATATCCGGTACCTGCACAGTATAAACACAAAAACAGGCATATTTATGGCATTTTATGTGCGTTTTTGGTCGTTTTTGGTTGATTTTAAAGGTAAAAGGTATGTGTAATTAAACACATACCATGGATCGATTTGGGGAGATAACTCAGATTTAAATAACTAAACCCTGGATGAGAATCCCGCCTAACACGCTCGATATGAGAGTAATCAATCAATGATTAATCTCAATTTCAGGGGTTATAACAGGATTCAAACAAAAGGGAAGAAGGAATTCAGATCAAAGATTTAAAGAAATTGGATCATGGATATGTTTGTAGATGATTTTTGATTGGATCTGGTTGGAAATCTTCTAGCGTGTAATTATCTCTATATCATTGATTTTTGATTGGATCTGATTTTTGATTTTTGATTTGTCTTTCTGATTTACACGCACTAGTATCTTTTGTCTCGATTTTAAAGTGAGTACACTAAGCTTCCTTGTGTTTGTTGATTCTTACAAGTTTCGTCCTTGGGTGTAACCGGCGTTACTTAGGCTTCCGTTTAAAGTAACACGTTAGCGCTTTTGGCCACTGACCTTTTGCATTGTATATCATTTATACTAACAGCTGTTTATAATTAAAATATTTCCGTTACTTTTTTATACGTTTTTATATATGTGTTTATACACGTTTTTATACACGCATCTTTATACGCACATTTTTATACACACATTTTTATACAGGTTTTATACACACAATTTTATACACATATTTTATACACGTTTTTATACACTCATTTTTATACACGCATTTTACACATTTTTATATTTTATACACATTTTTATACATGTTTTTATACACACATTTTTATACATGGTCTTATATACACATTTTTATACAGTTTTTATACACATGTTTTTATACACGTTCTTATACACACATTTTTATACACGTTTTTATACATACCCTTTTATACACGTTTTATACACATGTTTTTATACACAAGTTTTTATACACACATTTTTATATACACATTTTTATACACACATATTTAAACACGTTTTTATACACACATTTTTATACACACGTCTTTATACGCACATTTTTATATGAGATCTTAATCTAAAGCTAATTGAGAACATAAGTTGTAGTTTATCCACCTTATATATAATATTTATGATTCATATACCTCGTATTTCTTTTGCTAATGCATGAATGTGTTTGCGCTTGACATTAAATTCTCATGAGATCATTACTTGTTATGATCTCTTAGTACGACCTTATATTAAAAACAAGGATGGATGCCCGCGCTTCGCTGCGGGGTTATTTGCATGAGTTTCATATTCTTTAGAGTTACATTTCATTCCATTAAGACACAAAGAGATGATAATGGAAATGAGGTTGCACAATTCTATACAATAACCCTGCATTATTTTCAAACATTTGTATATGTGTTCAAGAAAATAAAGCCTGAAAAACATAGTGGCCTATGGATGCAGATCCTTAGTCTACGACATGGAGCTAAATTTTATGGCGTAAAAGCAGTTAAAGAAAAGAAAACACACTCTTGAACCCGTGAAATGGATCTGCTACCTCACTTTCCAATGAACAACATTGTCTATTTGCAAAACTTGGAGACTTGTGTTGCTTCTCTCGTGTAGCTGCTCTGAGTTGCGGTTTCATAGGTTTTGAATCTATCATGAGTACATTTTAGAGAAATTTCCATTTTAGAGGAATTTCCATTTAAGTTGAAGCTTAACACTTCCTTGAAGCTTCACACCCATAAAATCAGCCGCAAGAAGATCAACCAATGCCATGTATATAAGTAGCTGAGCTAAAGAAGCATTAGGTAATCCTACTGGTGATCAAAGGGGTTGGGCTATTCTCCTTGTATACCTTCGACAATGCAATGCCAACAACAATCCCGAATGGAGTTGTTGTTGAGAAGAATAAAAAACCATTATTGTTTTCTTAATCGTCTTGTATTCGACCTGTTATATGTTTATCTAGATGGTTACATATATCTTACATTTGTAGATAGATAATTTTTTGTCGAATTATGTAAAATGATGTTACCTGAAGAATGCAACCACCAAGACCCATGCCCTCAAACATTTGATGCAAACAAAGAGCTGCTATCAATGGTTTAATTGTGCATACATCATTTGAGGCTCCAACCCCGAGTCCGATCACTATCGAGTGAACAACTATTCCAAGTTCTTGAAATACAGATTTTCAAACCTAAAAATCACTTTAACCGAATGAAAAACAGGATTTAATAAACCAATTCTTTTATTTTTATCTTACTAACTATGCTACTCACACATGAACGTTATTACACATGTGAGCATATGCATATTGTTCGAATTTGGATATCTAAATTTTTAGGACTCAAATATCCCTTTGTATACATAATATTTCGGATATGGATATTAAATTATTTGAAAATCTGAATACTTTGAATTATCCCAAGTTTCAGATTCGGATATTTATATTAATTATACTATTTCATAATACAAAAATATACGTAGTGGGTTTGTTATAAGTAAATAATGAAAAATGGTTATGATTGAAACTAACCATGGCTACAACATGATAGCGAAGAAGTTGTTGTCCTATTGCACCCTTTTGCCCGTGATGGTGTCTATGGAAGTGCATGCCACCGCCACTTGTGACTGCAATCTGCTGATCTCCAGCGACTGCCTCATCTCTGCCTTCAGCCGACACTACATTGTTCTTTTTTATCCCTGCAACTTGTGTGTATAATCCATCGGGTCGGACATAATTCTCCGGGTCGGATTCGGGTTCCTGTGTATTATAAAGAAGACCGGATCCGGTTGGGCCGGGTCGGTTCTGTAGGAACCATCTCATCCAGGCCAACTGAGTTGCACGAAACCACCTGCACATATAATATATATTAGATATCAGATTAAAAATTAACAGGTTCCAAAGTAACATTGCAACACTATGTTAAAACGAAGAGTATGTGTAGCGTTTGTTTGTCATTTTGTTAGATGTGCATCTTTTTTGATCTTGCGTTTGAACTTGAAACTTATATGTCATGTGTTTACTTACCTTAGATGCAAATAATTTTGTTGATAGAAATAATGCCTAAAAACATTATTAATATTTTTCACATCTTTACGTTTTGATGATCACAAAATTTAAAAACGTTCAATGTAAAATTAAACGTAAACAAGTAATTAGTAGTAAATTTTCATTTCGAAAATTATATCACTTAAAGGCATCAATAAATAAATGCTTAATATATTTTATGATCAAAGGAAATTTTTATTCAACCTCACACTTTTATAAAATGTTGTAAACATTTTTATAAACATTACAAAATATTTTCTACAATTAAAAGAAATATTTTATTCAAAATAAACATTTTGAAATTCAAATTTTCAGACTTTAAACGGCTAGAAAGTTTCAGAAAATTCTCCCTACACAAAAGGACAAACTGGGGAGCGCCCAGTCTAGGGCGGCCCTCTTAAATACACGGGCGGCCCCTTATCTTTAAGGGGACCGCCCACCTATTTAGGGGGACCACCCATAGGTAGACGCTCTTCCATAATGTCCTATAAATAATGGACTATTCTCCACTATTTTCTCACCTTTTGCACTCATTCTTTCTGATCAAAAACAGCCCACACATCTCATTAAAATCCTTTGATCATTTAATCATAAAGCTTTGTTTCCAAGTGATCCAAGCTCAATTCCTCAAATGCAAGAGAATAATACTTCCTACCATCAAGTGAAGAAGTATTACACCTTTGTGTGTTGTTGCAATCTTATAGCATCCATATCATAACTTGTAAATCATTTGTATATCTTTTAAAGTTGTGTAGTAGATAGATCTTGGTGATTATTGTAAGTATAGTTAGATCTTGATGATCTTTCCTAGTAGTGTTAGTTAGGTGTGATTATAGTAGTGGCTTGGTGAAGTAGTGGTGTGAAGAAAACTAAGGTGTGAAGAAGTTGTGTAGTCGTGAAGCAAAGTTGTGTAGTGAAGTTGTGAAGTTGTGGTAGATTGGTTCTAGCTAAGATTAAAACTCGACATCTAGCTTAGTGTCGGAAATCAAGATAAGCGAAAGTTGTGTAAGGTTTTCTCCGCCATAAGGGAGCTTGTTGACATAGTAAAGAAAACTCTCGAGTTAGGTGCTCGAGGAGTGGAGTAGGGCGAAGTCGAGGGAGTGGATGTGGAGTAGTGTGCGAAGAGGTGCTTCGTGTTGTTCTCACGCAACCACTATAAAATCATGGTGTTGTGTTTGATATTCTTACTCCTTTATCTCTTGTCTTACATTATTTTCTACATACTACTCCTATTTAATGTTTTTTAGATAAGTTATTGTTATTTTGTGCAAGAGTGTTGAATTAAGTAAGTCGAAAGTCGAATCTGGAATTTTTACAAGCACTTTAAAATCCTAAATTAAAAAGCGGCAAACTATTCAACCCCCTTCTAGTTTTCCACAAATTTTAAAGAACATGTTACTGATAATCTTCATTTTATTAAAAGATTGTGTTGTCAACAGTGGGTTATGGATCCATCTTAATGTGAGATAGCTGCTTATGTTTAGTATCTGATTTATATAAAAAAATAATCAGTTGTTACTGTTTCATGACTACCTAGTGAAGTTTATAAATCAGGCATGTGTATGCAGTTTGAGTTTTATTAATATGGCCAGGTCTGTGCAAACGTGTGTGGTATATATACATGTGTGTGCAGATCTGAGTTATATTAATATGGAATATGTATCAATTTACTTTTAATATTTGTGGTGATCAGATTCAACAGTGGGTCACCAAGATGCGTTTTATTTTTACTCCCTAGCCCAATTCGTTTGTAATTCGGGGTGCCATAATCATATTATGATCATTATCCATTGTTGACACTTTCTGAACCTTGTTAAACACCTACACATAGGTGCAGCAAACATATATGCATGTTAATAAAAACTTAATGTGTCAAGGGAATCGGCGCCAACGGCTGAAAACCTAGGGTCGGGTGCAACTACAGAACCGCCAGGAAATGCCAATTGGGTCTCAACAATTTTACAAACTCTGATCACAGTCTCGGATTTTGCTTAGCAAAATATGGAAAAATTTAAAATTATATACAGAAGTATGATATTTTGCACAATTACGCATGTGTAGAATCTCAAAATGAAACAGGAAAGAGTATTACGGAGCAAGAGATTTGAAACCGGGGCGTTCTCAAGATAGGGAAATGGCTATTGGTCCGATCGACAGACAAAGGCATTAGTCATTTGCATTAAGGTATTCCATAGAATTAAAAGAGTACAAAGTCAATCTATTTAAAAGACCGCCATAAGAATAGTGACACTTCTGAACCATTTATTAGTGTGTTATAATAACAATATCATGTCCTTATAGAAATCTATATATTTAACATGTTAAGGGGTGTTTGGTATTACAGGTTTTTAGGTCATATGCTTATAAAGAATCATTTTTATTGCATTCCCGGCCACCCCTAATCTGTTTCTAGGAATTATGTACTAGTGGCCTTAAGACCGAAACACATAAACAAATGAATGTGTACCTGCTGCTACCGTTGTTCTAGTCTCAGTCTCTATGCACAACAAAGTCGTATAATGTCAAAAAATGTCGGTATACATTTGAACTATACTGTTACTATTTTATTGCCACGTGACAGTAAACAATGTTTTCACGTCAACCCAATTTGACCCATTTCAACCCGAGGTAAAAATCCCATCGAATTTTTCAATATCGTAACTGTTATTAAAGAATGAACTAATAATTTCTACCTGAAGCAAATAAGGAATGCCGTTTCCAATAATCAATTATGTGTACATGTAATACTATTCTTTTGAATGGGGTAAACAATCGAGAACGAATATAAGCAATAAAAAAGCAACCACATTAATATAAAAGAAACCAAAAGGGCAAAATTGATGCAAACACAACTGACCTTTAATTTGAATAAACCGCAGACGCGCAGGAGCACCGGTAACACCAACGTTATTTACACGCGCCCTAGAATTTGGTGGTCGTAAGCAACCATCAGAAACTCCAACAATTCTAGAATCGTTGCACACAGACGACAAAAAAGTTTTCCAACATCATTCATGTAGATTTTTTTAAGCGACGCACCACCTGATCCATGCTTGGCACCATCATTCTTTATGATTTGAGAGGGTGGATCCATGGAGACAATGGTGGAAACGGTATGGGTGAGAACTTTACCACTGGCATCAGTTTGTTAAACTGCATAAATCAGCATACCATAAGCAGACGTACCATACAAAAGTTAAATTCTTGCAAAATAAGTATTTTCTTGAAAGAAAATTGTTGGAGAGAAAATTTGTATATACCCAAGTGGATCTATTGCGTACAGAAACAGACCCCCCTCTAGTTGTTACCATGTAGCCGTTGACGTACTGTGGCATGGAAAGGCCTATGAATATTAAAAAATCGAGTACGATAGGCTGCTATATTGAAGTAATCCCAGACCATAGAAATTGCTCAAAACAAAAAAAATGTCAATAAAAATCTGTTTCTTTGAAAATTTAAAGGCCAAAATTGCAGACGTGTTCATTTTATTGCTGTTACCGACCAACCCCCGGTTTTAACTGCATAACAAGTACATGATTTGACCCATTACGAAACTCTGCCCTAGTGTTTGCCAAAGTAGAGATAATTTTAGAACGATATGATTTGACCTTTTTGTTCATGACAAAAAATTTAGAACAAAACAACATACCATTTTTTATGTCACTAACTTGAAGAATCATGAAACAAAGAAGAGATAATGAAAGAACGGTAAACACCTGCAAGTGAATTTAAACATACGCGCCTCCATAAGCAATCAACAAAAACCTAAAAGCACCCGTATGCTGCCTCGTCAAAAAAGGGTCATAACTGATGCGTATTTTCTTTTAAAATATATTTCTACCAAGTTTTAAATTTATAAAAATCGATCTACCTAACCACGCACTAACGGGCAGAGAACCCGATCGTGGGTAGTATAGAATGGTAAATCTAAGGTCGTCCTAAGAGCTAAGTTGTAATTAGTTTTAATTTGAAATATCACGTTTTAAACATGGTTTTTGATTTGAATTGGAAGGAATTAAAAAATAAGAATAAAATAAATGACTGAAAATAAAAGAGTTGGAGATATCAAGTGAGAAAACGTGCTAACCTAGTTACTTCACTACTATTGTTATGAAGATGCTTTCCTGTGCAATGCTAAACTATGGTTTCATTAGTGGTTTCAAAGGTCGGTAGACTTGAATGTGCATATATAGTCTATCCTATACTTCATGCGATTCTGAATCAGTCCCAAATCATCTGGGAGGTAGGTTATCAAGGTTGCAGTGATTAATCCTAACTATTCCCAAAACATATCTAATAACCTATAAAGATTATTAACTCTCTTTGAAAGAGTTCCCGTGCTTTTTAAGTATTGAGTGATAAGTGCGGTGACCGGTTAGTTCCTACACCAGGTAAGGAGTTAGTAATCCTCCCTAGTACCCATTGGATCCCATATTGACAAGATAACCTAATTATGGGGCAAGCTAGGTCCAAACCACCCGTACTACCAAAACCCAGGGTTACACGATAGTCAAGGAATATCTAATGAAACCATAATCTAACAGGAAACAATCATAACAAAAGTAACTACATAACTAGGCCAGCACTTTAAGTGCTTAGCCGCTCATGGTAACGGAAACACAGCAAGAAATAGAAGAAATCATAGATTGAAAACTCATAATTCTTACAATATCCGTATTTAAATGATTAAATACAAAAAGTAAGTAAAGTGTGATCTCCCTTGGACTCCAGGTGGAATTCTTTGAAGGTTGGAAGCCTTTGTCGCCTCTCCAATTGGCTGTGGAGGAAGTGATGTCGGAATAGCTTGAATGAGGCCTCTATTTATAGGTATTGAACCTGTTACGGCGCAACCAATAAAGGTGTTACGCCGTAACCATCATACACGGCATTCCATATTTAAGCAGTTGTTACGGCGTAACCAGATATGGTGTTACGCCGTAACCTTCAAATAATGTCCATAAGTACGTGATCTTCATTCCATATTTGTAGATTCTCTTGGTTACGGCGTAACTGGATAAGGTGTTACGCCGTAACTATAACTTTGACAAGATTTCCTTCCAAATATATGGTTACGGCGTAACTAGATATGGTGTTACGCCGTAAAGTCTTCCTTGATCTTCGTACTTGCTTAATTTATGTTACGGTGTAACCATTTTTGGTGTTACACCGTAACATTCTTCAGAATTTACACTTTAAGTCCTTTTTCCCTTGTTTCTTATCACTTTCCTGCATTTCACTTAAAAACTACAAAATGATAGAAAATATCTCGTTTTTGAGTATTAGTGAAACAATTACAGGTAATATAGGGGGTATTTTGCCACCAAAAAGTATTAAATATTTGATGTTATCAAATATCCCTCCACTTGACTTCTGCTTGCCCTTAAGTAGAACCTGTTAAAACATTTCATAAAAAGATTTCTCGAGAATAACTTCAAGAAATGAATTTATAAAACTCTTATGCTAGAAAACATCAAAGCCGAACACCTCACGAAAAGGGGATAAAAAGTCACTCAGCTCTCCACTAGTCTAAGTGTTTCATTTTTGGGGTGATCGCTCAATTGCACAGTCATAACATGTATTCTATCATAAGTTGGTAAGTTACACAATTCCACTCCAATTAGAATTAGGGTATAATAATTCTACAAAGGCAACTAGGTAATATGCGTTTAAGTTGTTGGTTAAAGGGGGTTAGGATAGACATGGGATACACATTTAATGGTTGTTAATAAAAACACAAAGCAAATAGTCTAAAATAATCTAAGGTTGTCATAACTAGCTACTGTCCATCCATGGGTCCAAGAGTTTAAGTCCGAAAATTTGATCTTCAATAATGGGCTACTAGCTCCATTCTTCATGAGTATTGGGATGACTTGGTGTAATAATGGGCTACTAGCTCCATTTTACAGAGATGTCTTGGTGCAATAATGGGCTACTAGCTCTATTTTTTATTTTTTTATTTTGCACCATCTTTTCATTTTTAGCACATGGGTGGCTTTTTATTGCACCCTCTTTTCTTCACGATAAATATGCAAATGCTACAAGGGTTTATATCTTTAATTATTGCCCCTGCAACATCCGATATTATACGCACATCCCCCCACTTGAGATAAACAATGTCAAAAGTGATGATACATGGGGTCTTAATAGATCATAACTGATTGGTCTTCCACGAAAGCATATAATTTTTGTTCCCATTCCCCCGAGCCATAGACTTAAGTATCCAGAGATTTCAACACAAAGAAGATAAGGACTACAGGGTAGGCTAATGTGAAATGGTGTAACGAAACATATAGAATAATGGTAAAAACATAGATTGGTTTGACAAGGGTGATCTAGGGGTGTCTTGCACTAATAATGAGTGCAACAAAAGGGTTTATTACGGGAGGTCGACAAGTCAGTGTAACAAATCGATAAACACACACATATAGGCTATTTGGGTGATTTCATAAGGTATGCCTTAACTACTAATCCAACTATCTATGATTCCCTTGTCAAACAGTTTTGGCAGACTGCAACTGCCAATACTAATACTGATGGGACTCTAGAAATAAAGGCAACCATTGATACCAAAAGGTACACAATCTCTGAGGCGTCAATTAGGGATTCACTTCAATTAGAAGACGCCACAGGAATTACAATGTTGCCAAATGATGAACTTTTTGAGGGAATGGGGCAAATAGGGTATCCTACTGATGGAACCTTTACTTTTTGGAAAAGTTTTTTCACACCCCAATGGAGATATTTAGTCCACCATCTTTTGCAATGTATAAGTTCTAAAAGTGGTGGATGGGATCAATTCGGTAGCAACATTGCTACTGCTTTGATCTGTCTATTACACTGTAGAGTTTATAATTTTTCAAAACTTTTTTTTGATGGTTATGGTGCAAATTTGAAAAGCAAGACAAAGTTTTTGTGTTGTATCCTCGATTTCTGCAAATGATCTTAAATATTCAAACGGAAGACAAACACCTTTATCTAGCTGTGAGCCTGACCAAAAAGATCTTTGGGAATATGAAAAGGGGTTTTCGAGGGGCACCAAGACCTTTATTGCCTTCTATGTTACTTGTTGCTACTAACCCAAATGCAGGACAAGAACATGCTGCTGTGGCTCAATCCCAACCATCATCATCAACACCTCAAGTACAATCCTCAACCATCTACACACCCCCTTACCACCACCACCTATCCATACACCTACACCTACACCACCACCTATCCATACACCTACACCTACACCACCACCTATCCCTACACCTACACCAATACCTGACACTGAACCTACACCATTTGAGCACATCTATGAGGAGCCATCTCCTGTCCACCAACACTTTTCACCCCCACAAGAACAGGCTTCAAGCCAAATGTCTATGGATGATTTACTTCAAGCAGTTCCTAAGTGGATATCAAGAATGGACAGCCTGGAAACGGATCTCAAACAAACCAAGCTGACCATGGGAAATGCTATTGTGAAGTTAGTCAAGAAAGTGAAGAAGTTGGAAGGGTTTTTGAAAAGGAGAAATATGGTCTTTGTCAGATTTAGAAGAAGAAGAACCTGAGGCTCAAGGGAGGAAAAGTCAAGATGATCCTCTAGATTCTTCAGTACAAGGATTGGTTACTCCTTCTTCAACAAAAGTAAATGCTTCAGGGGAGGAACAAGTGGAAGACATAAGTCCAAACACTCTTGAAGTAGCCAAAACTCTCTCCAAGGTTGCCTCTTTAAAGCCAAGGTCTATTGACAAGGGAAGGAGATACAAGAGAAGAAAAGAGGCTAAGGGAAAGAAGGTAGTCTCAAGCTTGGATTTTCAAGAAGAAGTTGATACTGGTGCTGAACAAGTTAATATGTGAAGAAGTTAATTACGTGGCAGTATGTAAACTTAGTTTAATTATTATTAAATACTGTTAGTGAACAACTTAGTACTGGCAGTGAACAAGTTAGTACTGTTGGTGCTAAAAAGTCTACTTCTTCTCATGATAAAGGCCAAAGAGAAGGAAAAGCTCCTATGATCAGTGAAGAAACTCCTAAGAAGTCAAAGTAAACAAATTCTACAAGAGGAAGCTAGCCTTGCTGAAGCAATCAGATTGGATTCCTTACAGAAAGAAGAAGAGGCTAAACAAATACACTTGGATTCACTCTTAGCTCAAAGAATTGCAGAAGAAGAAGAGTTAAATGAGCAACAAAAGAAAATGAAGATTGGGATTTAATTAGAGCAAAGATTGAAGCTAATGCAGAGTTGTCAAAAAGCATGCTGGGAAGTGAATTACAAGGAGAAGATTTTGCAAAGAAAATGGTTGATCTTGTCAATCAAAGGAAGAAATATTTTGCAGAGGAAAGAGCTAAAGCTAAAAGAAACAAGCCCATGACCCAATCACAGCTGAAGACTTATATGATGAATTACTTGAAGAATCAAGGGACATGGAAGTTATCTCAGCTGAAGAATTTGAGTTTTGAAGAAGTCAAGAAGGAATTTGATAAGCTTGTGAAACAGGTTGAGTCCTTTGCACCAATAAATTTTGAAGCCACTAAAGCTAGTTTGAAAAGATTTGGTGAAGAGCTTCAGACAAAGACTCCAAAAAGGCTGAAAGATGATGAAGCAAAGGATGATGAGTCAACCAAGAAGTCTGGAAAAAGAAGAAAACAGATGGCAAGGAAAGGATTGCATACAAGTGTTGATAAGGATGACTCTGAAGGTTTTTGGCTCTTTCCGTATTTAGCTAAAAGGAAATCAGGAAAGGATAGTCCTTTTTCTTTTATATTTCTTCTCTCATTATCATAGTTGTAGTACCAAAACCTTAAATTCCCAGTTTTAGATACCCCACAGATTTCTACCTCACCATCACACATTTTTTTTGTCGGGGTCACAGGACGACCACATTTTGGTTTGTTCCTTGATATTCTGTTTTATAGGGTTACAGAAGTGTGCTCTAGGAACATTCTTATCTAAATCAATTTCCTGTTTCTTAGGCTCTCGATTATCTGAGTTAGGGGACCTATTGTCCCAGTTACCTGAATCTTCGTAATCGAATTGATTATTACTCTGGGCAGGAGATTGGGGTCTAACCATGAAAATTCTTTCACTGGGATTTGTATACTTATGATCTTTTCTTATTGTATCAAAACTTACTCTATCTTCATTAATTCCCAAATATATTTTTCCAGCAAAGACATCTATTTCCACATGGATGGTAGCCAAAGGGTCTCCCTAGGATTGTTGTTCAAGTTTGGGGTCGTTGTCAATGATTATCGAAACTAGAGGCCAATAATATGAAAATTTTATCATTCTTAACTAGAAAATTTTCAAACTATTCCAAGGGTGTCTTTTTTGTTCATATTGCCTTTTCTTAGAGCATATTTTTTTTTTTTTGATTGGGTATGTTGTATATCGTTCATATATACTCATAGGCTTCAATTTATACTACACCTAGGTCTGCCATCATGACATTAAAATTTTTTTTTTACACGAGCGTGCAGGGTGTGTGTAGCTTCGCGAATTTTCTACTTTAGTGGTTTTATGTTGGTGTTTGGTTTGTTTTTAAACTTCGGGAGTATCCTTTCTGGTCCTGATATGAAGGACATCCAATGTGGTTTGTTGAGTCCAGATGTTTCCTGTCAGCATTATTTGTTTTAATTTGTTCTGAAGAGTGAGTTTAAGGGCTTTTAATCAGAACGAATTTTTCCTTAGTTAATTGTTCCAATCTGTGTTTCTAATTTTTTTGAGCGAGCGCTTTGGTTCCTCTGTTATTAATCTTAGCATTCTCTTGAGGTTTCTTAATCCATACCTCCTATTTTCAAGTACTTCTTTCGTGCAGATTCTCTTGATGACTTAGCTAATAATTCTTTCTAAGCTCTGCCTCTTTTTCGCCATATGATAGGACGATTATCAATCTCAGTGCAGAATCCAGGGTGGTCCTACACGAAACATTACCTATTTATTACTTCCGTTAAAAGGCGCTGTTCGTCCAAATTCTTCATATCTGACCTCTTCAACTTGTTTAAGTTCCTCGTTAAGGGGACAATCCTTCTCGAGGTGAGGTCCTTCGCAAATTTGACATCCAACCTGGATTGCATGAACACTTTCCTTTAGTTTCTTCATGTCTCGTCCTAGGTTGTCTAACTTATTTACCAAAGCAGCTAGTTCATCTTTGCTACTACTGCTTCCGATATTCCTGCTTGTTGTTCCGTCGTGTCATTTTTGAGAATGATCAGCCATGGTCTGAATTGCAATGAGAGCTTGGGTCGGTCTCATCCCGGGGATAAGTCCCTATGAATCAAGCAATTGATGGTTCATAGTGCTCAAACCCTTATAAAATATATTTACCTTTTGATGATTATTGATGCCATGGGTAGGGCACTTATAGAGCAGGTCATTATACCGTTCGCAGGCCTGGTACAATGATTCGTCTCCTTTTTTTATTGAAGTTGTGAATATCTTCAAGCTACTTTGCGGTCATGGAAGGTGGGCAATACCTTTGGATAAAGGCCTTTTTGAGGAGATCCCAGGTATTGTTAGTTCCTGGGGATTGTCTGCTCGCCACCCACATTTTTGCAGAATCCGGTAAGAGTAAAGGGAAAAAACTCAGAGCATGACTGCAGCTTTTAGAGACTCGGGAATATTGAATAATCCATCGTGCTGAGGACCGGTCCAATCGTGACATCGTGGAATCCTCGTTCTTTGTTCCCGGAGAAAGTGTTCTTCCCTCAATTGCGCATGAAGTGACTCTTGATTTTGAAATTGACATTGCCTCCCAATTTAGGTTTTAACCCGACGTTGAGTGCCTGGTTTTCTCGTGACAATGCTAAATATTGTTCCATGGTGAGAGTATCTACGTCTACTCCTGCCATAGTTCCCGCAGATTTAGTGGTTTAAAAAAAGACAAGAGATATAATGAAATAATCAATTTAATTTTCTAATATTTTACTCCCGGCAGCGGCGTCAAAAAACTTGATGCGTATTTTCTTTTAAAATATATTTTTACTAAGTTTTAAATTTATAAAACTCAATTTACTTAACCACGCACTAACGGGCAGAGAACCCGATCGTGGGTGAGTAATATAATAGTAATCCAAGGTTCGTCCCAAGAGATAAGGTTATTGTAATTAGTTTTAATTGCAATGTCATGTTTTTGAAAATGATTTTTGATTTGAATAGGAAGGAATTAAAAAAATAACGATAAAATAAATAACTGAAAATAAAAGAGTTGGAGATATCAAGAGAGAAAATGGGACTACCTAGTTACATCACTACTATTTGTTATGAAGTTTGTTTCCTGTGCAATGCTTAAAAACTGTGGTTTTCATTAGTGGTTTCAAAGTTTCTGGGTAGGACTTGAATATGCATATATAGTTAATTCTATACTTCATGTATGATTCCAATCAGTTCAATCATCTTGGGAGGTGGGTTCAAGGTTGCAGTGATTAATCCCAACTATTCCCAAAACATATCTAATAATCTATAAAGATTATTAAACTCCTTTGAAAGAGTTCCTGTGCTTTTTAAGTATTGAGTGATAAGTGCCCCATAATCCACCCCCACTACTTGTATGATCGTGGTGTTGCGAAACGGAGAAACGTGGTTGGGTGCAGGTTGGTGACCGGTTAGTTCTTTACACCAGGTAAGGAGTGTGATCTCCCTAGTACCCATTGGAATCCCATATTGACAAGATAATATAATTTTGGGGCAAGCTAGGTCCAAACCACCCGTACTACCAAAACCCAGGGTTACACGATAGTCAAGGAATATCTAATGAAACCATAATCTAACAGGAAACAATCATAACAAAAGTAACCACATAACTAGGCCAGCACTTTAAGTGCTTAGCCACTCATAGTAACAGAAACACAGCAAGAAATAGAAGAAATCATAGATTGAAAACTCATATTTTTACAGGTTCGTTATATTGAACGATTAAATACAAAAAGTAAGTAAAGTGTGATCTCCCTTAGACTCCAGGTGGAATTCTTCGAAGGTTGGAAGCCTTTGTCGCCTCTCCAATTGGCTGTGGAGGAAGTGATGTCGGAATAGCTTGAATGAGGCCTCTATTTATAAGTATTGAACCTGTTACGACGCAACCAATAAAGGTGTTACGCCGTAACCATCATACACGGCATTACATATTTAAATAATTTGTTACGACGTAACCAGATATGGTGTTACGCCGTAACCTTCAAATAATGTCCATAAGTACGTGATCTTCATTCCATATTTGGAGATTCTCTTGGTTACGGCGTAACTGGATAAGGTGTTACGCCGTAAGTATAACTTTGACAAGATTTCCTTCTAAATATATGGTTACGGCGTAACTAGATATGGTGTTATGCCGTAATCTTGTCCTTGATCTTTGTACTTGCTTAATTTATGTTACGGTGTAACCATTTTTGGTGTTACGTCGTAACATTCTTCAGAATTTATACTTTTAGTCCTTTTTTCCTTGTTTCTTGTCACTTTCTTGCATTTCACCTGAAAACTATAAAATGATAAAAAAATATCTCGTTTTCGAGTATTAGTGACACATTTGCAGGTAATATAGAGGGTATTTTGACACTAAAAAGTATTAAATATTTAATATTATCAATAACATTGACTCCTTTTAAAGATACACGGATGAGGCTCAGGCAGGTTAAGTGTTAAAAAACCGGACACATACGCCATGGCTGCAAATCTAGTAATTTGCCATGCCAAGATGCGAACGATCACGATCCAACCTGTTTAGATTCATCATAGCCTCTTTATAGAAACAAAGTGCAGCGTTTGAAGGGCTGTAAACCTAACAGGCTGTCACGCCGAACCGGGAGTCGCATTTGTTTTAACTTATGTTTCATAAGCTTACTTTTTATAGCTTAATTTTAAACTAATAAGCCGTAAGTCGTCTATATAAGCGAAAACAAATACCCCCTTACTTTACAATCCGCTCATTTAGCAACTTATGAGCTTACATCGGTAAATCAAAACCAAAAAAACCACACACAACTTCTCTCTCTATTAGCAGATCTCAACACACACATTCTCTTCCCTATTCTTCCACATGCATGTGTGTCGAAAAATGCAAGAATAAAAAAAACCCGGGTAAAAGAGACTTCGAGCCGTCATGGCTGCAAACGCGTTCTCGTGCTGCCCCGCCAAGATACGGCTCAATTTCAACCTGTTGGCTTATTTTACAGCCTATGAACCTATTACCATCGTCACGCACCCGTCACTATCGTCGCACGCCATGGACAGCGGCAACGAAAGGAGCGGTGGCATCGTAGGAGCATAAGCCAAAAGTATAATCAAGTCAGAACCATAAATTGTGATTTTAAGTAGGAAAACCAACAATCTCAGCATCAATATCGAAGGATCAGACTATAGATATTGATATTTTTCAAGAAAGCAAACACATTTTCTCTAACACATTCTTACACATACATCTGAGTGGAAAATAGAAAAACATAAACCCTCTCAGTTAACCATAAAGATCATGAAATCAAAGAGTAAAACATATACCTTCTTTATTTCAAGCTTAATAAGGCCAAAAAATAGTCACCAAAATTATCGGCAGCCAAACACCCACTAATAATTCCACTACTGAAACCATCGTCACCAAACAAACCCTGGCTCATTTCTTATGGCAGTAACAAAGAAAAGACCACGATCAAAAGCAACTCCATTAGATTTTAGCAGACCATAAGTTTTAAAACCCTCAGAAGCAAAGAGGAACCATATTATCATGATGCATAGCCATGTTTTAAAGTTACAATACTTACGGCCACACAATTTTTGGTGGATTTTATGTGTATATGATGGGAAATGTAAATATTAGGCATAAATCTCACCAAGTATAATAAAGGGTAATGTGCATTCGGCAAAGATTAATTCTAGTTATTTAAGAAAAAATTGTCAAAAATTTTAAAATCGGCATAATTTTCAAAGAAAACTAGAAAATCGAATGCAAAACATACGTCATGTATTAATTCTACTCCCATCCCCCCACTTGATTTGTATAATGTCCCTATTGTACATTAAGGAAATGAAATAAAAAGGAAAGAGTAGAATTAAAACAAGAAACTCCCTGAGCATTGCTTCGAGATTTGAAATTTGGCAGAAATCTTTAGATTATTTCCGTCTTCTCGCAAGCTATTTATCCCCTGTGATCACAAAACAAACCAAAGCATAAAATCGTTCTACAAGAATTATGAAGTGTACAGGAAATACAAACCTAAATTACTTTCGTAGGAATCACGGTTGCATTTAGCATATGCAACAAGCCTTTTAAACCACTTGGTGGCCCAAGTGGACGAGTTTAGTCTCGTGAGGGCTTCCATAGATTATACCCACAAAGTCTATTTACGTATACAAGGTTTAGACATGATTAAAACTTAAATTTTTAAGAATTCAGAAGGAGGTTACGATGTAACCGTAGATATGGTTACGTCGTAATCAAGTGGTAAAATTTTTAAGTTTTAAGGTGTTACGGCGTAACCATAAAATGGATTACGTCGTAACTGTAGTTGTTACGGCGTAACAAAAGTTGTTACGCCGTAACTGCTGCAAATTCAGCAAAGTTACCACATGATTATGAGTCGAGCCGGTCTCGATAAATGCCTCTTAGCTTCTGGATTATGTAAAACAAAGTAAGAAACATGCAAACTAAAATAGCTGCCTCCAAAAGGATTTTCATTAAATAAAAGATGGTGTTGTCTCCCGACAAGCAACTTTGGTTTATTTAACGTGACTTTCAAGTTAGATCATGCTAATGCTACGTTTTGTTGTTTTTATCCTTATCGAACATTTCTTTAAATTTTGATCGTTTTCATTCCAAGAGGTAGAATATTATCCACATCTTTCGGTAACACAGTATGAAACTTTGTCACCTTTTGATTACGAGTATTTCTTATACTCGAATGTTTCTACTTTGAACTTTATGGTGGATTATAGTCTTTGTCCTTATTCTACTTCCCCACATTCTTTATTTTTTCGAATTTCATAATTGTGTCACTTATTATCTTTTATTTTGCCACTTGGTTACAAGATTCCCTTATGTTATCTAAAATGTTGTCCCTTACTTTCCATTCTAGTTTGTCTCATGCTATTGCATATCGTTTTCTAAATTGATTCCCATTGTAATCATCAAGCTTATGTATGTGGATTATTTTCAAAGGCCAGGTTATATTGGAGACAATCAATTAACCTAATTTGGTTTGTTTGATTCTTGTCAAGGATGCTGGTACGATGGGGACTAATATCACACCATTCAGCATATCTATTGTCCCAAACTAAGGCATTGGTTTGGCTCTTTCCGTATTTAGCTAAAAGGAAATCAGGAAAGGATAGTCCTTTTTCTTTTATATTTCTTTTCTCATTATCGTAGTTGTAGTACCAAAACCTTAAATTCCCAGTTTTAGATACCCTACAGATTTCTACCCCACCATCACACATTTTTTTTGTCGGGGTCACAGGACGGCCACATTTTGGTTTGTTCCTTGATATTCTGTTTTATAAGGTTACAAAAGTGTGCTCTAGGAACATTCTTATCTAAATCAATTTTCCGTTTCTTAGGCTCTCGATTATCTGAGTTAAGGGACCTATTGTCCCAGTTACCTGAATCTTCGTAATCGAATTGATTATCACTCTGGGCAAGAGATTAGGGTCTAACCATGAAAATTCTTTCACTGGGATTTGTATACTTATGATCTTTTCTTATTGTATCAAAACTTACTCTATCTTCATTAATTCCCAAAGATATTTTTCCAGCAAAGACATCTATTTCCACATGGATGGTAGCCAAAGGGTCTCCCTAGGATTGTTGTTCAAGTTTGGGGTCGTTGTCAATGATTATCGAAACTAGAGGCCAATAATATGAAAATTTTATCATTCTTAACTAGAAAATTTTCAAACTATTCCAAGGGTGTCTTTTTTGTTCATATTGCCTTTTCTTAGAGCATATTTTTTTTTTTTTGATTGGGTATGTTGTATATCGTTCATATATACTCATAGGCTTCAATTTATACTACACCTAGGTCTGCCATCATGACATTAAAATTTTTTTTTTACACGAGCGTGCAGGGTGTGTGTAGCTTCGCGAATTTTCTACTTTAGTGGTTTTATGTTGGTGTTTGGTTTGTTTTTAAACTTCGGGAGTATCCTTTCTGGTCCTGATATGAAGGACATCCAATGTGGTTTGTTGAGTCCAGATGTTTCCTGTCAGCATTATTTGTTTTAATTTGTTCTGAAGAGTGAGTTTAAGGGCTTTTAATCAGAACGAATTTTTCCTTAGTTAATTGTTCCAATCTGTGTTTCTAATTTTTTTGAGCGAGCGCTTTGGTTCCTCTGTTATTAATCTTAGCATTCTCTTGAGGTTTCTTAATCCATACCTCCTATTTTCAAGTACTTCTTTCGTGCAGATTCTCTTGATGACTTAGCTAATAATTCTTTCTAAGCTCTGCCTCTTTTTCGCCATATGATAGGACGATTATCAATCTCAGTGCAGAATCCAGGGTGGTCCTACACGAAACATTACCTATTTATTACTTCCGTGTTAAAGGCGTTGTCATCCAAATTCTTCATATCTGACCTCTTCAACTTGTTTAAGTTCCTCGTTAAGGGGACAATCCTTCTCGAGGTGAGGTCCTTCGCAAATTGGCATCAACAGGGATTGCTGTGAACACTTTTCCTTTAGTTTCTTCATGTCTCGTCCTAGGTTGTCCAACTTATTTACCAAAGCAGCTAGTTCATCTTTGCTACTACTGCTTTCGATATTCCTGCTTGTTGTTCCGTCGTGTCATTTTTGAGAATGATCAGCCATGGTCTGAATTGCGATGAGGGGGGCTTGGGGCGGTTTCATCACGGGGATAGGTCCCTGTGAATCAAGCAATTGACGGTTCATAGTGCTCAAACACTTATAAAATATATTTACCTTTTGATGATTATTGATGCCATGGGTAGGGCACTTATAGAGCAGGTCATTATACCGTTCGCAGGCCTGGTACAATGATTCGTCTCCTTTTTGATTGAAGTTATGAATATATTCACAGCTACTTTGCAGTCATGGTAGTTGGGCATACCTTTGGATATAAAGGCCTTTTTGAGGTGTTCCCAGGTTATGTTAGTTCATGGGGATTGTCTGCTCGCCACCCACATTTTTGCAGAATCCGGTAAGAGTAAAGGGAAAAAACTCAGAGCATGACTGCAGCTTTTAGAGACTCGGGAATATTGAATAATCCATCGTGCTGAGGACCGGTCCAATCGTGACATCGTGGAATCCTCGTTCTTTGTTCCCGGAGAAAGTGTTCTTCCCTCAATTGCGCATGAAGTGACTCTTGATTTTGAAATTGACATTGCCTCCCAATTTAGGTTTTAACCCGACGTTGAGTGCCTGGTTTTCTCGTGACAATGCTAAATATTGTTCCATGGTGAGAGTATCTACGTCTACTCCTGCCATAGTTCCCGCAGATTTAGTGGTTTAAAAAAAGACAAGAGATATAATGAAATAATCAATTTAATTTTCTAATATTTTACTCCCGGCAGCGGCGTCAAAAAACTTGATGCGTATTTTCTTTTAAAATATATTTTTACTAAGTTTTAAATTTATAAAACTCAATTTACTTAACCACGCACTAACGGGCAGAGAACCCGATCGTGGGTGAGTAATATAATAGTAATCCAAGGTTCGTCCCAAGAGATAAGGTTATTGTAATTAGTTTTAATTGCAATGTCATGTTTTTGAAAATGATTTTTGATTTGAATAGGAAGGAATTAAAAAAATAACGATAAAATAAATAACTGAAAATAAAAGAGTTGGAGATATCAAGAGAGAAAATGGGACTACCTAGTTACATCACTACTATTTGTTATGAAGTTTGTTTCCTGTGCAATGCTTAAAAACTGTGGTTTTCATTAGTGGTTTCAAAGTTTCTGGGTAGGACTTGAATATGCATATATAGTTAATTCTATACTTCATGTATGATTCCAATCAGTTCAATCATCTTGGGAGGTGGGTTCAAGGTTGCAGTGATTAATCCCAACTATTCCCAAAACATATCTAATAATCTATAAAGATTATTAAACTCCTTTGAAAGAGTTCCTGTGCTTTTTAAGTATTGAGTGATAAGTGCCCCATAATCCACCCCCACTACTTGTATGATCGTGGTGTTGCGAAACGGAGAAACGTGGTTGGGTGCAGGTTGGTGACCGGTTAGTTCTTTACACCAGGTAAGGAGTGTGATCTCCCTAGTACCCATTGGAATCCCATATTGACAAGTTAATTCTAATTATGGGGCAGCTAGGTCCAAACCACTAGTACTACCAAAACCCAGGGTTACACGATAGTCAAGGAATATCTAATGAAACCATAATCTAACAGGAAACAATCATAACAAAAGTAACCACATAACTAGGCCAGCACTTTAAGTGCTTAGCCACTCATGGTAACGAAAACACAGCAAGAAATAGAAGAAATCATAGATTGAAAACTCATATTTTTACAGGTTCGTTATATTGAACAATAATACAAAAAGTAGTCAAAGTGTGATCCTCCTTAGACTTAGGTGGTATTTTTCAAAGATTGGGAAGCCTTTGTCGCCTCTCCAATTGGCTGTGGAGGAAGTGATGTCGGAATAGCTTGAATGAGGCCTCTATTTATAGGTGTTGAACCTGTTACGGCGCAACCAATAAAGGTGTTACGCCGTAACCATCATACACGGCATTCCATATTTAAATAATTTGTTATGACGTAACCAGATATGGTGTTACGCCGTAACCTTCAAATAATGTCCATAAGTACGTGATTCTTCATGTCCATATTGGGAGATCTCTTGGTTACGGCGTAACTGGATAAGGTGTTACGCCGCGTAAGTTAACTTTGACAAGATTTCATTTCTTAATATTTGGTTTACGGAGGTAACTAGAAATGTGTTAGTGCCGTAATCTTGGTCATTGATCTTATGTACTTGCTTAATTTATGATAGTTGTAACCATTTTTGGTGTTACGGCCGTAACATTCTTCAGAAATTTACGCTTTTAGTTCATTTTTTCCTTGCTTTCTGTCACTTTCTTGCTTTTCACCTGAAAAAAAAAATCAACTATAATATGATAAAATTAATATCTCGTTTTTTCGAGTATTAGTGACACATTTGCAGGTAATATAGAGGGTATTTTGACACTAAAAAGTATTAAATATTTAATATTATCAATAACATTGACTCCTTTTAAAGATACACGGATGAGGCTCAGGCAGGTTAAGTGTTAAAAAACCGGACACATACGCCATGGCTGCAAATCTAGTAATTTTGCCCATGCATGATTCGATGCGATCAACGAGTTCCAACTGTTTAGATTCTCATCGCCTCTTTATAGAAAACAAAGCTGCAGCGTTTATTTTTTGAAGGGCTGTAAACCTAACAGGCTGTCACGCCGAACCGGGAGTCGCATTTGTTTTAACTTATGTTTCATAAGCTTACTTTTTATAGCTTAATTTTAAACTAATAATCCGTAAGCCGTCTATATAAGCGGAAACAAATACCCCCTTACTTTACTATTCCGTCATTTGCAACTTATGAGTTACATCGGTAAATCAAAAACCAAAAAAAACCACACCACATACTTCTCTCTCTATTAGCCATATATCTCAACAACCCATTCTCTTCCCTATTCTAGCCACATGCATGTTGGGTTGAAAAAAGCAAGGAATTAAAAAAACCCGTGGTTAAAAGAGTGTTTAGTCGGTTGACTTCGACCGCCATGGCTCAAACGCGTTCTCGTGGGCACGCAATGATACGGCCTCAATTTTAAACTGTTGGCTTATTTTACAGCTATTGAACCTAATTACATCGTCACGCACCCGTCACTATCGACGCACGCCTATGGACAGCGGCATCGAAGGAGCGTGATTGGTGGAATCGTATAAAAAGATAAGCCAAAAGTTATAAGCAAGTCAGAACCTTAAATTGCGATTTAAGTAGGAAACCAACAATCTCAGCTTCATTATCGAAGGATCAGGCTATAGATATTGTTATTTTTCAAGGAAAAGCAAACACATTTTCTCTAAACAATTTTTTACACATACATCTGGTGGAAAATGAAAAAAAACATGAAACCCTCTCAGTTATCCTTAAAATCATGAAATCTAGAGGTAAAAAAACATATACCTTCTTTCATTTTCATGCTTAATAAGGCCAAAAAAATTAGTCACCATAATTATCGGCAGCCAAAACACCCACTAATAATTAACTCTACTGTATCCATCAAGTCACCAAAAAACTGAGCTCTTTTCTTTATGGCAGTAACAAAGAAGAAGACAAAATCAACAAGCAACTCCATTAGATTTTAGCAAACCATAAGTTTTAAAACCCTCAGAAGCAAAGAGGAACCATATTATCATCGATGAGATTTGATTTAGAGAGAGAGCAAGAAAGATCGAGAGAGATGTGTGTTGAGATCCGAAGTGTGTGTTTATTTGGTTTTGATTTACCGATTGTAACATGTACCCACGTACGTGGCAAGATGTGAGAGAGACAACCGAGGCAAAATGGGACGGAAGATTTTTTTTTGGGCCGGGTAAAAAAATGTTCCGGCGGATTGGTGGGTTTTCTGGCCAGCCAACCCGATCCATTTCTTTTCTGGCGGGTCAACCCGGTGGAGCTATTTAAGAGGCACTAATATTAATTTCTGCCTTTTAATATATATTTATAATTTCAAAGTTCTTCAAATCAAGTCCAATACGTTTTGTAAAATTTCACATGAGATCACACAATAAATTAAAAAAGAAAAAGAACCAATATAACAACTTGTAACGAACACGGTCACGTAATACTTCTTAAACCATGTATAAAAACATGTGTATGAAAACGTATATAAAAATGTAGGTATAAAAACGTGTATAAAAATGTGTGTGTAAAAATGTGTGTCTAAAAACGTGTGTATAAAAACGTGTGAATAAAACGTGTATAAAAATATGTGTATAAAATGTGTGTATAAAAATGTTTGTATAAAAACGTGTGTATAAAAACGTATATAAAAATTTGTATAAAAACGTCTATAAAAATGTGTGTATAAAAACGTGTATATAAAAATGTATGTATAAAAACATGTATTTAAACGTGTATAAAAACTCATAAAAAAGTAACGGAAAATTTAAAATTATAAATAGCCGTTCGTATAAAGGATAGACGCCGCAAAAGGTCGTTGGCCAAAGAGCTAACGTGTAACTTTAAACGAAAGCCTAGTTAGCGTCGATTACACCCAAGGCGAAACTTGCAAAATCGACAACTACAAGAACATCTAATGTACTTACTTTGAAATTGAGATGAAAAGTCCTAGTGTGTGTAAACATCGGACAAAGTATGAAATTTACTCCCAAAAATATTTGTTACACGTTGATGCTTTTGTTTGGTATGGGCATTGAATTGACTAAGATAGAAACTCAACATGTAGTAGACTAATTATACGTGTTTAAAACATCCAAAGTCAGTAACAATGCATTTGAATAAATTTGAATTTTGAAGTCGTAAAACCAGATTTATACTATGTTGTCGTATTGTCACAACATGTTCAAAATGTAATTAAGATTTCAGTTTTCGAATTCGAACCCGAAGCAGCAAACGAAACAATTAGCAAAATATATATCTATAGGGAAATGATTTTGGTGTTTGTTCGCAACTTATATACTTTTTTAAACCGAAAAGACGTTTGTGTTTCGACTTAAAATTAGAATTTGAGACTGTTGTTCTTTAACTGAATTGTTGGGATTTGAATGCTAGATTAGAAGTTTAAGCATCTTGAATAATTATTTAGTTCCAACACATATTATTATTTCCTCACAAATCTAATATATTAAAATCAATAAAATCCTGATGTTGCATTGAATAACAATACCTATCCCTTCTCCCATACAATACCTACATCAAATAACTCTCATAACATTCTCCCTTTCCTCTCTTATACAACCAAATAATTTCTTTACAACATTAAACACCTTTCTTAAAATATCCCAAATCTTATCACCTTACTTACCTCACATTTCAAAAACATTCTTAATACCCCACACAACCTCAAACAATTATCAACACAAATCATTAAACCCTCAATAACACAACCCACACCATAATTTCCACTTACCCCAACCACACACTCTAAACCCCCCCCCACCTAACAAAACCACCCCCCACCCACCCCCAACCCCCCCAAATACACCCCACACCACACTCTCACTCTCTTATACCAAACTTAAAATCTACAACAAAACTATCATAAATACCAAACCTCTCTCACCACCCCACACACACACAAACCAAACCAACATTCCATCACTAAACCCTCACCCCACAACACCACATCCACCAAACACTCTGTATATTAATAACACATTTTCAATTTGTGTGTTGCCCAAACACCACTTAATCACCAATTAATCATTGTAATCCCACCACAACAGAATCAATGTAAACACGTCATCTTAACTCAGCTCTTGTGGAGTTTATATTAACGGGTCTTTTGTATATGCACGGTGGATATGGAGTGAGGTTTTCGGTTACGGATGATTTTAATGAAGTCCGTTGTCGAGAGATGATAGAGGCTTGGTTCTGTTTTTAATGTGCATGGGAGCTACGAGTTCAAGATAGCTTGATTTCCCAAGGCAGTCGGGGGTGAGGATTCAGTTGGAAGTTACCTGACGTTCACTTGGTTCATCTGGATCGCTGGCTGCATGAAAATAAGTAAGTTGGAGATTCGGTTCTGTTGTTTTCGGATTGGTTTTCTTTCTTTAATTTCGGAAGCACTTCAGCCCTTTATGTCTTAGCTAACAGAATGCTGGTCGGTTATCACCGTACGACGATCTTTCGCTTCGTGAGATGGTTACAGATTATGGTGCAACCCGCTTCCTTTAGGTTGTATCAGATTCTTGTGTTTTCTTCCATGGATTTGACGATATGGTCATGGACTGCTTGGAATTCATTTGTTCTTGGGATTCTTGGTTATGGTCAGGTTCAAAAAGAAAATTGCAATGTGGAAAAAAGGAACATTCGATCATGGGTGGGCTGTTCTAACGGAAAAACAGTCGAGGTTTAATGATATTCAAGAGAAGTTGAGTCTGTATTGATCATATTTAGATCAAGGTTGAGTGTCTGATGAGAGAGTCTTCTTTTCCCGGATGGAGTTGACGAACAAATTGCAAGATCATGCAAGTATCTGTCACTGGGTCGTGAATCCAAATGCAGAAGGCTAAGATTCAGTGGGCTCTGTGATGAGGGTGTATGAGAACTGTCTAAAATTTTTTTCATGGTATTGTTGATCAGTAAGCGCGTTTGTCACTTATGCAGATCTAAGGGCGTTGATGTGATGGAGAATGGGTTGATGAGTCCTAATGTGGTTAAGAAGAATTCCGTTTGTCACTATTGCTAATAGGTTCCAAGCACGGGAGTGAAGGCGTTGTCGGCTGCATTTCAGGTCTCCATCTGCTCACTGCCTGACCAAGATTTTCCCTGATCTGGGAATAAACCAGGTGTCCTCAGATGAAGAATTGCGCGCAAAGCTGTATGGGTTTGTGGCCGAAATAAATAGTCTGGGCCGGGACGGGTCCACTTTTAATATTACCTTTAGCAATATACTGGGATTCCAAAGTGTGTGTGTGTGTGTCGTGCCGTCCATCGCAGGTTAGAGTTGTTTTTCTAGGCCTAAGCTCTATTGTCTAAAGGTTGTAATGCTTCCTTTTATGCACTTTGTATTCCGTAAAAGAGTCAAGGTTTAACCTCGCATGGAACGGAGTGAGTTTTTCTGCGGCAGTATTAGCTTCCAATCGGGAGTGTACGGTCTTTAATGAAGCTTGTGACAAAATGTCTTGACTATTCCGTCCTTGTATGTGGGTCTATTTCGTCTACCTTATTTTAGTGTTCAGACGCAATTTGTCTCCCTACCTCGTCAGATTCTTAGATGGGCGTTTTTTATTATAATGGAGTTTCTCACTTGGTGTTAGGCATAAACCTCAGCTAGCAATGCCATGCGCGTTTACAAAGTTGAATTTTGCCCATATGCTGTATGACTAGATTTCTGGTGGGATTACCGGAATGATGTTCTTTTTTTTTGGTTTCGGTGGTAATGGCGCTCTTGGATAAAAGGAAGTTGAATCTCAGGTATTGGCTGTCTGTTCTTTGTTAATGAAGTCCTACTTCAGAATTTTCAATTTCATTGCGGTTGATACAAGGGGATCCTTTGGCTCGCTTACCTCTTTGCACTTCTTGTTATGGATCGCTCATTTGTCGGTTTCTAGAACTGTCGAGGCTGTGGGTATATTCACATGGTATTAAAAATTGATTTGCTTCTCTCGATTTTATCCGTTTTTTTATGCGGACGACACTGCCGGTAGGTTTTTTATTGGTGAAGTGGACGGATAGTAACTTTAAGGTGTTATTATTATTCTTATGCCTCCATTGTTTCTCGTTGGCGTCGGGTCCGTTTGGAAGATTAATCTTCAGAAAAAAGCCATCTTCTAGGAGGTGGGTGTCATTCGGCAGTGTTTAGTTACATGAAAGCGCGATGCCTCCATTTATGGATTGGTTTCGGTATGAATAGACCCCTTTCAGTAAATATGATAGGGGTTATGGTATGGATTGCGGTTAATATGTCTAATGATCAATGCTTGGGCTGTTATGGTGTGGTAGATTAAGGTCTTAAGGCTTTCGAAGTGTAAGTATAGTTAATACCCTCTGTGCTCTACTTAGAAGGTCGTTCTCATCGTTACTAAAGGCGGGCGGTTTTAGGCTATACTCCCGTTAATAGCTTGCATGTCTACCCTATGTCTTTATACAGCGGTGCCGAAGACCGTGTTAGACATGAAGATGAATATTTCTACGTCGTAATTTTTTAATGGTGTTCAGCGTTTCTCGATTAGGAAGACTTTTATGGGGTAAGTGGTCGAATGTGCTACGCTTCTATAGAGAATATGGAGGTTTAGTGTCTCTCAGTTTTTATGCCCTTAATCGTCTTGCGCTTCTTTTCAGATGGGTCATTGTGGATGATTTCATTGTGTAAGTCTATGATTATTGCGTTGGTGGTTTACGTTTCTTTGTCAGCCTATGCATGGTTCTTATTCTAGATACGCTCTTCCTTTCCATTGCTTGCGAATTGTGTCTATTATTCTGGGATGTTTGCGGCCATATAACTTCATAGGTATAGGACTTTCGTATACTCGTATTGTAAGCGTCGTGTTGGTTCGGTATGCAAACTCGCTTCTGGCGAAGATCTTTGGTTAGGTGAGGTTCTTTCAATGTGAGCTTTTTCCTAGGTTGGTTAGCCCTGGAGAACAACAAGGTATGTGTTCAGTTGCGAGTTTAAAACATGCAAGGCGAGATTTATAGCTCTTTTCGTCGCCATGTCAGGGGAGGTGGTGGATGGAAAGACTCAGCAGCTCGCGCGAAAACATTCAGGATTTCGGTTAGGTCGAGAGGTT
The DNA here is from genome assembly GCA_026074375.1 of Tanacetum coccineum. Taxonomy (NCBI): domain Eukaryota; kingdom Viridiplantae; phylum Streptophyta; class Magnoliopsida; order Asterales; family Asteraceae; genus Tanacetum; species Tanacetum coccineum. Next base: position 11,677 of record BQNB010038239.1, on the reverse strand, counting down.
CTTTCTAATGTAGATGATTAGATGGGCTTGGGACGCTTTGAAGCTTGGGGCTGTTGTGGGACTTTGTGGTTATAAGATGAATGTCGTATGACCTATATTAATTGGACGCGAAGGTATTCCTTGTACTCTGTCCAAAGAAGAGATATGTTGCTACGAGCATGGTAATTATGAGGACTAGTATTCCTATTACGTTGAATGGATTTTTTCCGTGAGATACTCCGCACCCACGCCTTGATGCCCTCAACGCCGACGTAGGTTCTAACTCCTTCTCAACAACGTCGGTATTTCGGTCGCAATCTTCTTTATGTAGGCGATATGTAATGTCTTGCCAGAAGCATAATCATCCCATCTTTTTCTTTTTCTGTGACGGTGGCCTTTAGCTATTTCTCGGCTGTATATGATCTCAGATGGTGGAACGTTTCTTGGAGCCTCTGTTGATTCTTATTCGGGCTGGGTTGGACGGTGAGTTTTAATTTTATTGGTTTGGGCATCCAAGCTTTAAAGGGATCGCTCGAAGGCGTTTTTTTATGTGTCTTGGTGTGTCTTGTTGATAATTTCGTAGACCCAGCTTCCTTTTGCTTCCAAGTAAAACCGCGTCAAAGATACTTTGTTTCGATGTTGTTTCTCGTTCTTTCATTTGGAAGTAATTCTAGATGTAAATTTAAAGTTTACTTGGGAGTTGTTGGCTTCATCTCGATCGCTTATTGATTGCCTTTGTAATGTGTTTAGCTCCTTGCTAGCTTTCTATTTAAAAAGTTGTCGTTCAAAATAAAAAAAAAATTCCTACATAAGCAAATATAATCAAGGCATAAGTTCACCATAGACCCAAAATTTTAGCATTGACCAATGAATCAATCCATAGCGACAGCGCTCATTTTTTCATAAAATAATAAGAAAATCCACGCTTTCCACCTTTTTTTAAAAATTAAATTATTCACACAAAACGTTAATCGATACTGCAAAACAAAAAACAGACCTCGCGCACCGGACGAACATTAAAATCATTACCCCCCCCCCCCCCCTACTTCTATAGAGAGTGGTCGTGTTATATTATGATTTCGACGAAATTACTTTTTCTTGAATTTTTAGTAGTTCCGTCTGGAAAAAATACACATGTTGATTTTTATCACGCGAAATCACATGGGATTTTTTCAGACGTGACTGAAAAAATTAATCGAAAAAAAAAAGTTTTGCGAAAGTATAATCGAGCTTGGATGTCTCTACTGAAAGTGTGTTGTGTGTGTGAACAATTTAAATCAGTGGGCACCTCTCGGGCTATTTTTAATTTTTTTATTTTTGAGATTTAATTTTTTTTCTTATTTTATAAAATATATAATCCGTCGACGATGGTGTATTTTTTGTTGTTTGGACGAGTGTTTACCGTTTGCAAGATATTGCGCGCTCGCGCTTTTAAAAAGAGGTGGAGAACAAAAATGGGTTTTTGTTATTTTGATGAAAAAATGAGTGGCTATGATTAATTCATTTGGTCTATCAATTTTGGTGGGTCTATAATGTGGATCTCAACACAATAATTTAAACACTTTGTATGCATATGATTTTAGACACCACAAAACCCAAAGCACTTTTTAAGCAACGCTTATGCATGGAGGATGCTCAGAATTTGCATATAGGACTTCATTTTCATTATCCAATATATACCAACTAGGTATTCCTTTTTGCGTCCTAACGGATACGGACCCATTGTGGATTTTAAGTACGGATATTATGTCGTTTTAGTACGAAAAGTGAAAATTCAATGTATGTTGGTATGGGTCTTGTGCGTTAATGGCCTAGTTTGAGTTTAACGTTGGGGTTCGCACTTGTATGTGGGACTCAAGATGCTGGTTTAGGATTGGTTTCAATCTAACCAATCATTAGATCTCTATCTTAAGCCGTTGGATCACTTTGGTGAGCACACGGATTGCCAACATGGCATTCCGTGTGTCAGAGCCATTGTGCTTTTTTTTCAAGCCTTTTAGTGCAAATTTTCTTTTCCCCGTGTGCTTCTTACAATGCCACCGTGTCCCTTCTTGTGGGTTTCCACCAATGAGAAGCTTTGGTGATGTATAACTCTGCCACGTTGTCCTTTATCACTTGAATTACCTTTCCACGCACTTAATTTGCATTTGCCCTTTGTTTTATGCTCGAGGTAAATCAAAGAAGACGGTGAACAGTGGTAACAAATTTTCGCGCGTGAAAAACTTTGTATAAAAGGGTGCGTTTGACTTTGGTTTGACCCGGGGTATTAATGGGCTCGGACCTGGGTTTATAAAAGAGAAAAGGAATTGGGCCAGGACAAGTGGGTTTTTATATGAGAGTTAACGGGTGTTAACTCTTTATATATTAAAGAGTTAATACCGTTAGGGTTTAGGGACCATTTTTGTAATTTGGTTTTCTTTAAGGGACTGATTTGGTATTTTTGGGTTTTTGTCATTTAGTGGTTGACTAATGTTGACCAAGGGTTGACTAATGTTGACCAAGGGTTGACTTTTGTTGACCTTTGATAGCATTCTCCTGGCTTTTGCACACTCAATTCTGTTCCCGTGTCCGTGTTTGTCCGCTTTTAACCATTTTCTTAAGATTTTTTGCAATATCCGTACCTACTGTTAGGAATTATGAATTTCTAGTTCCTACTGTTCCTACTGGCAGTACAAAGTTCCTACTGGTAGTACACAGTTCCTGCTGGTAGTAAAGTTTAGTCTTCCTGGTCTTATGGAAGGTATTAAACGACATTCAATGTGATGAGGAGGTTACAAGTTTAGTCTTCCTGGTCTTTTGGAAAATCCTGGTCTTATGGAAAGTATTAAATGACATTCAGAATGATTAGGAGGTTACAAGTTTATTTAGGAAATGATTAATTATATTGATGTAAAATACTTAGGCAGGTATTTATTATATTGTAACCACCTAGGACCCCTTGCACTATAAAAGGAGGTCCTAGGGTGTAGAGATAATGATCACTTTGACACACACACATTCTCTACACGCATTTCTCTCTTACTTAGTTAGCTTCAAGGTTGTAAACCCTGTTACTATTCAGAGTAACCGTATTAATATATTGAGGCTACAACATTTGGTTTATTTCTATTGTTCTTCTTACATATAAAGATTAGTTTCCGCATAGTCTTTGTATTTTGATCAAGGTTTCCAAGATCGTTCAAGAAAAGGATTTCAACAATTGGTATCAGAGCCTCGTTGAGAAGCTTTGATTAAGAAGAACAAGATCTCTACATTTGTGTTGCTGAAGAAGACATGGCTTGCACAACTTCAACTCCTGACAATGAGGTAACTTATATGACAGAAACTGAAGTTAGAGAATTTAATGCTAAACTAGAGAAAAAGCATGTTAATAACAAATATAATATGGTAACTAGTTGTTCATATGATAATCTTAAAAAATTATATGATGAACTTCAAAAACAGTTTTCTGATTTAGATGAACAATATAATGAAAATTATATACAAGTTCAGGCATATAAAAGTTCTCTTAAAACTTTGGAAAAACAGAAAAAGATCCTTCTGAATAATCAATTGGTCTTTGAAGAAAAGATTAGGGTATTGTCTAGTGAATTAGAAAATACAACTAATCTATTGAAATATTCTGAAAAAGTGAATGCTGAGATGAGTTTGGAAAAACAGGACTTACAGGCTAAGCTAGAAAATGAAAGAGCCATCAATGCAAAATGGACAAGTTCTTCCAAAAATCTTGTAAAACTAATTGATAGCTCAATGACTGTAAGGACTAAAATTGGCTTGGGGTGTGACGAATATATAGGGGAAAATGAGTTAGGATGGGATGACTCTGAATTTAGTGTATTTACCCATACTCCTGAAGATGTGGAAGGCAAACCTCTCTATAACAGGTTTGTCAAAACTGATAGAATGAAAGCAGTTCCCCCACCTCTTTCAGGGAACTACATTCCTCTATCAGATCCCACTGACCTTGATGAATCACAAATGACCTATGGACCCAAACAGACCCACACTAGTGATTCTGAACCCAAAACCAGTGACCTTGACTCTTGTGAGTCCAACTCTAGTGTAGAATCACTTGAGTCTATGCCTAAACCTGTTATAATTGAACCCAAGACTAGTGAATATGCCTCTTGTAAGTCCAACTTAAGTGCTGAATCACCTGAGTTCTTTCCTAAATCTGTTTGTGCTAGGAATGAAAGTGTTAGGAAAGCAGATAACCCTAGGAAAAACAATAAAAGTCCTAGAGGTAATAAAAGAAGTTGGAATGGTATGATGACTCAAAAATTGGGTGAAAATTTTGAGTTTAACAATAAGGCTTGCTATGTGTGTGGTAGATTTAGTCATTTGCACTATACCTGTAAAAATAAAAGAAAGGTTAATGATCAAAAACAGGTTACACCAGTGTGGAACAACTCAAGGAGGGTAAATCATCAAAACTCTGGTAGATTTTCTCACCCAAGTCCAAAAAGTAACATGGTTCCACAAGCACTGCTCACTAAATCTGGCCTTGTATATGTTAATTCACTTAAAAGACTATTTCAAAAGAAAACACCTAATTACAACAAATATTTCAATAGGAGTGTTAATTCTGTTAAGGATACAAGGGTTCATATTGCTAGGCTAAAGACAGAGGTTAATACTGTTAAGGCTCAGTAGTTGGGTTGCAACAAAACAAGAAGTCATAGACATTTGTTTTCCGATCACATAATGCATCAAAGACTTTAACTATATATGATTATGTTGATGCTTATGGACGAATCAAAACTGTATTGGCTTGGGACTTCAAAAGGCACTAATTTTCTTCTGCAGGGCAATTCATAAATGATGTATTCTTATGAATTGTTGTTTGAATTTTCTGTGTTTGTTGGACTAACTCTTTGCAAAAAAAAAAAAAAACTTGGAGTTGCTGTCATTGATGAAGTGTTGCAATAGGTGCTTAACGAGGTTCCTGCTAGTTGTGTCCGACATTGGACATCACTCATTGTGATTCTCGGTGTTTGTTATTACACAAAGTTTATTATCATTTTGAGGGGAGGCAAATTTGGAATGGCGAATTATTAGCTCCATTTGAGGGGAGGCTAAGTATACAGTTTGGAATGGCAAATTCTTAGCCATGTTTGAGGGGAGGCTCAGTTTAAAAAAAAGAAAGAAAAAAAAAAGAAAAAAAATACAGCTTTTAATGTGCAAAATGTTTTAAGGCACAAAATTTTTGAAAGATAAAAACTATTTTTGGAGCAACATTCTATGGTTCACAATTCCCAGGTCTTTAAGACTAGAATGAATTGTATAGCTGTAATAGTTTGCTAAAAACTATATGGTCCTCACTCACCAGGTTGTTCTAACAAAGAGTGGCTAGTCCAAGGGGGTACGGCTCTTGGTAAAGACCAATCAAATCCGTTGATGGTTGCCAGGTTACCCAAAACTGGATGGTTTTTACTTGCCATATTCTTGGAATGAAAAGTGGCTAGTCCATAGCAAACAGCTCATGGTAAAGACATAATCAAATCCGTTAATGGCTGTGATGGTTTGCCAAAAATCATTAGGGATCTTAACTCGCCAATGTTTCATGTACCAAAGAGTTGAAAATGATCTCAGTCCTCCATGGATTTGACCCTTTCTGGGTGCCAATGGACTGACTAGCCCAAGAGTGAATGGCTACTTGATAAAGGCTCATCAAACCCATTCATGTAGCTGTGGTGGTCTTGTTGCAGTCCAAGATTAGATTTTGATTTTCATAATGCTGTTAATGGTTGATCTATTTGAACAATGTTTCTACTCAAGTTAAGTATCATCTGCTTTCATTCAATATTTCAAGCAGCTTATACTTCAATCTTCAAAGTCTTTGGTATATGTCCAAGAAAGATCAAGCAGATCAGAGATCAAGATCATGATTACATCCTCAAGCTTACAAATGCAGGTCTTCTTAGAAACTTGAAGTTAACCAAGTCAAATTCAAGTTTAGGGGAGGATTGTTAGGAATTATGCATTTCTAGTTCCTACTGGTAGTTATACTCGTTCCTACTGGCAGTACAAAGTTCTTAATGGTAGTACACAGTTCCTGCTGGTAGTAAGATTTAGTCTTCCTGGTCTTTTGGAAAGTCCTGGTCTTATGGAAAGTATTAAACGACATTCAGTATGATGAGGAGGTTACAAGTTTAGTCTTCCTGGTCTTTTGGAAAGTCCTGGTCTTATGGAAAGTATTAAATGACATTCAGAATGATTAGGAGGTTACAAGTTTATTTAGGAAATGATTAATTATATTGATGTAAAATACTTAGGCAGGTATTTATTATATTGTAACCACCTAGGACCCCTTGCACTATAAAAGGAGGTCCTAGGGTGTAGAGATCACCATCACTTCAATACACACATTCTCTACACGTATTTCTCTCTTACTTAGTTAGCTTCAAGGTTGTAAACCCTGTTACTGTTCAGAGTAACCGTATTAATATATTGAGGCTACATCATTTGGTTTATTTCTATTGTTCTTCTTACATATAAAGACTAGTTTCCGCATAGTCTTTGTATTTTGATCAAGGCTTCCAAGATCGTTCAAGAAAAGGATTTCAACACCTACACAATCACAAAGACAAAACAAGCAATATTCAGGCATTTAAAGCACAATTTTGTCTTTTTATGGCCATTTTTGATATAAAATGAATATGTGTTTTCACACATTAAAGAGTTAACACCGTTAGGGTTTAGGGACCATTTTTGTAATTTGGTTTTCTTTGAGGGACTGATTTGGCATTTTTGGATTTTTGTCATTTAGTGGTTGACTAATGTTGACCAAGGGTTGACTTTTGTTGACCTTTGATAGCATTCTCCCGGCTTTTGCACACTCAATTCCGTTCCCGTGTCCGTGTTTGTCCGGTTTTGACCGTTTTCTTGAGATTTTTTGTAATATCCGTACCTACACAATCACAAAGACAAAACAAGCAATATTCAAGCATTTAAAGCACAATTTTGTCTTTTTAGGGCCATTTTTGATATAAAATGGATATGTGTTTTCACACATATCATTTACCGGTCGATAGGGGGAGAAAAGGGGAAGAGGTTTTTAGTGTTTACTTTTGTTTTATGGGAATCCCTAAGAATGTCTTGGTATTTATAGGGTGTCACGGAACATTTTAATTGGATTAGGATTCCTAATTATCACTAAGCACTTTAAGATTGATATCAAATCAAACTTAACCCCTTCCTATTATCGAAGGTGTCGGTCAAACCCTGTAACCCTTTTAGGGTTTCGGTTTTTGCCTTTTAATACTTATATATTTATCCCGAATAAATATATAATCACCGGATAATTATAGTTTTACCCCTTAATGAATATACCACTGTATTTTCATTTCTTTATGTCTCTCATTCCATTTCGTAGCACATTTCTTATTTCGTTTTCTTGTTAGCTTAGTATACACCAGTGTGACCCGTCGGCATTTATGTGAAGGTCAGACGTGAAAGACTCGTTGTGTCTTTCCGCATAATCCTTTCATTGGGTTTCCATGATACCTCACTATTTTATAGCGGCTGCGCAAATAAAATTTGAAAGGTCGCATTTCGCAAAAATGTGATATTCCGTTGCGACGCAAATCATTGCACATAAGACAAAAGGTTGATCCAAATCTACACGAAGATTGTAAGTGTTTTTGATGTGATATATGGTTTCAACCACAACCACTTCTGTTGAACATTTCACTAGAGTTTGAGAGGGGGGAGGGGGTTGGTTGTCCGTGATTGACCATCGCTCTACATCGACACCACACAGCGTTTCACACACGCATGAAAGTAACCCACACTTAGAGTCTTTAAAATTTATTACTTATATATACTTCATGAAGATTTTCCCTTTGATATGAATAGTCACGACATGATATCATCACACTTTAAAAGAATAATAACTCGCGATTTTTGTTAAACAAACGCAACTAACACTTCAGACATTGTGTTTGGTTATTATTTTGGTTTATTGTTGCGTGGACATTCTAGATAAAAGCTACACACATTAACTACCTTTGGTGTTTTTTTTGAACGGCGGATATAATAAAAAGCTAGCAGAAGCTAGATAGAAAGATTACACAGAGGCTATAGTAGCAATAGGGTTTTTCAACCAACGTACCCAACTAAAATTATAATTAGGATTTCTAGAAGAAATCCACAAATAAGATTGAGAGACAATGTAATCCCAGAGCGTCGCCTTCTTTGGAGGGGGACTAGAAAAGATCAAAAGATTCTGGAAATTCCAAATAGCCCACATAATAGTCCCCCATACCCCCTCAAGAAACAGACGAACATTGGAAGAAACATGCAAACCACCTAGCCATTCATACCACTCCGCAATATTGCCACATGCCGGAATATCCACCTCCCACCACTTAGCAAAGAGGGACCATAAACCTTTAGCCAAGTCACAGTTGAAAAAAGAATGATTAACCGTCTCGAAATCTCCAAGGCATAAAGGACAAAGAAGCGAGCTTATCTTAATACCTCGCATATCCAAGAAGCGAGCTTATCTCAATACTACCTTTGGTGTTTATGCTGTACGTAATCTCAACTCCTCACATAAATGCCATCTCGCCATCCTTCAATAAAATAAAAGTACTCTTCGCGATATAATAATATCATAAAAGAGTTCATGGTATACAAGTGGTAAAAAATAGTTTTGTACAAAAACGACTAAGCATAGTTTCCGTGATGTTTTATTTGCAAAAGCTTTGCTATTTGAATCGTTGTCACACAAATTTTAATCGGGTAAAGCTTTTTTTATTGACACCGTCGGTTATATTAGATATAAAAGTTTGATGTGATATTTAAAATGATATTAAATTATTACTCAATCCCTCTCAAAATTATAGTCCATGTTTCGTTTTTTAGTTGTTCCAACTTAATTGTCCACTTTAAAAAATAGATAGAGAAGTTAGATTAAGTTTACCATATCACCATCACTTAAGATAATAATTACGAGCAAACAACTCGATCAGGAAAAAAACTCTCCCCCATCTATTTGGCGATCTAAAAATCCCAATAACCCAAACAATTCGATCGACCTTAATTCTATCATAATCGTACACAAAAATTGGTGTTTCTTGATTTGAATTTACGTTTTAATCCAGGGTTACCAACAAGCTTTGTAAGCGGTCCAAGCTTTGATTAGGGTTCTTTTGATTTATTTTCTTTTAGGGTTACGTATTGTTGGTTTTGCTTGGGATTGGATACTGGTTCATTAAGTGCTTTCATTAGTTATCATTCTGATGTCTGCGGTATTCCAACGAGGTTGATTAGTGCTTGATTTTCGTTCTTAAAACCTTAATTTTTAGGGTTTACATTTTGCGGATCGTCCTTTTTTTGTTTATTGACTTTTGTTGCTTGATGTATTATTTGGTTTCTGTTTTTTTTAGTGTGGTTGTGACTGTCCTACAACTGGTTACAAGACTGATTGTGGTGGTTCGTATGTAGTTGATCATGAAACGTGGGTTTTTGAATTTGGATGGGAGAGGGGTAAAACAAAAAAAATGCAGGGATGATAATAATGATGCTGGTAATGTTACCGGAAGTGGTAATCATAGTTCGGTAATGGTGGTGCTCCGAATTCGCAACTTGAGCAGATTATTAATGATTCCTGGTGATGCGACGAATATGCAAATTAATGAGAATATGAGTGGTCTTACTGCTAATGTTACTGTTTTACCTACGGGTCTGATTTCCTCCGGGCCTACATCGTATGCTAAATTAGTTACCGGTGAAACAAGTAACAAAAGTGTGAATTTTCGCACTTTAATTACACCGGCGGGAAACGGGGCTTAAGTGGTTGTCCCATTGGAGTCTATTAGAGCTATTAGTGAACGGTTTGTTAATACAACATATGGTTTCTTATTGGGAAAGCGAGTGGCGTACCCCGTTGTTGCTAACTATGTTAAGAATACTTTGGGTAAATATGAACTGGGCAAATCTATGCTTAACTCGTTTATCGAATTTTTCTTCTTCCAATTTAGCTATATGAAAGGTTTGGATTCAATGCTTGAAAATGGTTCGTGGTTTATTCATAATAATCCGCTTATTATAAAAAAGTAGAATCCGGATGTGAACTTATTGAAAAAAAGATGTTGGTAATGTTCCGGTTTGGGTTAAACTCCATGGTGTCCCTGTGACGACGTTTAGCGAGGATGGTTTGAGTGTCATTGCTACTTAACCTGGTACTCATTTGATGCTTTACTCTTATACACCTGATATGTGCATGCAATAATGGGGTAGGTCAAGCTATGCTAGAGCATTGATTGAGCTTGGGGCCAATGTGGAATTGAAAGATACTATCGTTGAGGCTATGCCTAAACTTGATGGGGAGGGGTTTTATACGTGCACCATTTGTGTCGAGTATGAGTGAAACCTCTCAGGTGTGTTTGTTGCAAGGTTTTTGGTCATGTTCAGGATGAGTGTCCCAAGAATATAGGCTCGGATGTGGCGAAGAACTTGAAGAATCCTAGCCAAGCTCTTAGAGGTGTTCCGGTTGGTCATAAAGTGGGATTTAAAACAATTAAACACATTTACAGACCTCTCTAAAAAAATAATTATCGCCAACACTAGTGGGTAATAAGAAGAAAGGATGTGGAGTCTAAGAAAGAGGTTAGTAATTCAACCATTTGATGTGATTAATTCGGGTTGAAAAGTTGCATGCCGACTTGGGTACAAATGGGAAGACTTCAAATTTAGCTAGTAAAAAAGGCAATTCTAGTGGATCTTCGTTCTGAAATGTAGGATCTAGTAGTACTAATACAATACCTATTATTGAAAAAATTAATAAGATTGAAAGACTAATTATTGATAGAAAATTTATACTTGTGGATGATAAGGGTAAACCTCTGGAAAAGGTTTATTCTTTGGGTGATCATGATAGTGAGGATGAAGTTGAACCAGTTGATAATGAAATGGTAAATGTTCTGGCTTCAAAGAAGGTTGGCTACGGTACTAATAGTTTGCTGGAACAATGGAAGAAAACTTATGAGAATGCTGATTACGACTACGACATATACGATGATAAATGTATGAAGGCCAAGAAATTCCTGACAACATTCAATCTATATGCGATAATTTGAATATCAAGGTACGAGGTCGTAAGAATAATTAGATTACTTGAAATATTATTGATTCATTTGTAGTCTAGTCACTTTGTGTACCTTTTTTTATTGAAGTAGATTGCCTATGTAACGGATGAAGATGTGAGATTCATCCTCATCCATTGTACTTAATTATTTTTTTGGAGTAATAAATATACTGATGAAACCTTTTGAAAAAGGTAATAATTACAAACTTTAAACATGTTATAAATTAATTGATTAAAGTTAAAACTATCATTGTGCAAAATATAAGAAAGAAAAAGCTGTAATAATTATGTTTTTTTTAAACGGCATGTTTTTTATGTGTGAATAATAATTATGAGATGGAGAAAGTCTGAAAAGTAAATTTGTGATTTTAATCGGAGTTTAAATCTTTCTATCATTTCTCGTTAATAAAAGTTTGAAGTGATATAAAAGTGTGATGGTGTTGTGCAATGTTTTAAAACACGGTTTTTTAATGGACCCGGTTTAATCACCGGGTCACCGGTTCAACCGGTTGAATCGCCGGTTCGAACCGGTTTTATACATATGTATACTTTTTTCTATATTTAATATGTAAAGTTGTGTAATTTTATAATTTATTCGATTTATTT
>BQNB010038238.1:0-48888 GCA_026074375.1 Tanacetum coccineum | reverse complement strand
ACTTTATGGTTTAGGAAAAATATTACCTAATACAAGACATATAATATGTTGTTATAGTATCTCTAAACTTCTTGGTTTGCAAAGGTCATGCGAGAAATTTGCAGCTAATATGGTGGGTTATATCTTTGTTTGGTGTGTATCTTTTGGTGTCTATCTTTTCGCATATTGGGTCACATTTTTGTTTTAGTTAAACCAGTCAAAGAGTTTGATTAGTGAAACCAGTCAAAGAGTTCGACTAAGGAGGAGTCACGTGTTGCGTTGTCTAGAGGGATATCAAGTACAACTACAAAGGTATTAGTGAAACCAAACAAAGAGTTCGATCAAAGACGAGTCTACACCTCAAATGTCGTGTACCAAGAAGTTTTACACGAAGAGTAACGTGCGTTGTTAGAGTATCTCATAATTGATGTAATGTTTAACATTCTGTTTCACTAAATGTTTTTATATGTTGTTTGATACATGTTAATAATTTTTGCTAAAGTTGAATTATCGCATGTTACCCGTTTGCCTTTACATTTTGATCTTTTCACGTTCTATTTTGAACGCTACACAAAAAATTTACCACAATATCGCATATCGTTAATTATCGACCGCTGAAAATTTTCGCCGCTATACGCGGGTACTCGCCTAGTTTATTAAAAGGATGTTTGAGTTGCTTTTTTTTAGCTTATTTATTATTTTTATAGCAGAAAAGTAGTTTTTTTCATATAAACATTTTATTTATTTATATATGCTTCTTAATGTAAAAAACAGTTTTTACTTCTTCACATAAAACACGTGAGCCGAGAAGTCGGAAGTTTATCTTGCATGTCGAACAAGCCAAGGCTCTTAGCGGTTCAAATTTTGTATAAAGACAATGATGGGAAAGATTTTGCTCACAAAAGCGCTTAGCTTTTTTTAGAGACAAATAGAAATGGAAAAATTCTAATTTTACACAAGCAGGAAGAGATTGACGGCGCCAACCGACAAAGAGCCCGAGATTTTAGGTGATGATGCATTGCCGCGTCCACCCGACAAAGAACGAAGGTCTAGAGGTCAACGAGCTACAAACTCATCAGACATTTCCGGTTCACAACAAGAACTGTTTCAGGAATTTATGCAACAACAGATAGCTTTAGACCGTGCATTGAAGATGAAACGAATGGAGCCCGAGACTATGGTGAGAGTAGCAGTCTTCAAAGTTATAAAAAGGAACGAGGACTTGAACATACATGAAATGGAAACTAGCAAGATGAATCCGGCAGACACGAATAAAATCGAGGAGCTTAAAAACGAAATTCGGGCCAAATATTTTTCCTCAAGCTAGTTTAGTTTATGTAGTTTTATTTGTATGTTTTTTATTATTAACGAAATTTTAATTTTATTTAAGTAAATGAAAAAAAAACTCTAGGGTCTAGAGGTGTTCCATGGCACCAAATTCTGGTGTTATAAAAGTGAGTGTTTTGCGTGTCACGGTGAATTATGTTGTTATGTGAAAATGGACTGATGTGACAACACTTTACGCACGCGACACGACACACCAATGAGAATGTAGCGCGTTTAGATAAGGTAAAAATTGAACATAAAAGTGTTAGAAGAAACCAAGAGTGCATTTAAAAATGTAGCTTCAAATACTAAAAAGACTTTGAAGATGGATTTGACAACCAGTACCAGTAGGCTGAAGTTGTAAACGACGAACAAAATTATCTACAAATCGAAGATTGTCTTGTATCGTGGTCGACTTATGTATAACTTTTTGAACTACGTATGGACTTGATAAAAACAATTGCATGGATTAGAGTTTCGTGGTTTTGAATATTATAGCTAGCGTTTTATAGTTGTAACTTTCAGTTCATTCATTAATCATACAATAGCTTGAATAGTGAGGGACGAAACCATAAGCAAATTTGACCAGGTGCACAAACTTTGTGAACCGTAACATTAGTACCACATTTTGATGAACATGGTGCATTTAAGATACATTTAAAAGTATCGATCTTTTTTTTCAAAAACTAACATTACATCAAAAAAAATTATGGATGTCCGGAACCTCACGAAACCCCCTGGTTCCGTCCTTGTGAATAGTCTAGCCTATAACCCATTCTATCAAGCTATATATTATACTACACAGTACAAACCCCCGTCACAATGCAGTAGCACTCACATATGAAAGAGTTTGCAACATTCAGATTTCACCATGTAACCTCGTTAATAATTTCAGTAACTTGGACAAAGTAGGTACTATAAATAGATTTGCATATGGCCACTTACATTAAATTACTACGAGTAGATGAAAAGAGAATATAAAATAAATATTCATAAAGAAGATGATATCTCATTTTGTGGTGTGTTCAGAGACAAACATACGGAGAGATATACGAACGGATGATGTAGAGCTTCCACAGTGCATTAGTTGATAGACTCAGCCGTCTACTAATCGAATAACAAGACAGGACTTGGGATGCTCTTACCAAGTTGGTAACCGTCTTCTATGTCTTTCAAAATTGTGACGAGTCAGTTCAAACGCACAACATCGAAAACTACCCCCCCACACATACCTAAGCGAATGTATATTGAACACGATATCCAAATTTTTTTTGACCCGGTGAGATGGACAACCTGTTAATACCAGCTCGCGCAATTTTGGGCACCCCTTTGATAGCTCCACAAGTCCTAAATCATTTTCTTCTAGAGAACCAAGAGAGAGATGTTTCAAAATATGGCCATGCTTCCCAATATACCCCAAACCCACATCCGTCAATGCTCCGTGACAAAGGTTGATTCCTAGCCTTTCAAGTTTACTGCAACCAATTAGCATCAGCCGGACCCCATTGTCTAGTGGTACAGTTGTTTTACCATGTGTAGCCCAAATACTGAAATCACGAAGGTTCTTCAAATAAGTTCCCATACACTCAAAATTTTCACTTGTGATATTATTTACTTCAATATCTAAACATTCCAAATCAATACAGCCTTGTGCCACAGCAATCAGTCCCATGCACGAACGGAGACAAGCCCTCAGTTTGCGCAATTTCTTGCAAAACCGGCCAATAACTTGCAATACCTCGTCTACAATGCCATCGGCAAAAATGCCATATGGGCCATCAAAAACTTCCAAGTTGGGACATCTCTTAATCAAGAAACATTGGCGATCAACATCCAAAGTATTTCCAATCTGCAATTTTCTTAACTGATGCGCAAAGGGGAGTACAAACTGAAATGAGCTTTTGTTTAGCTTAAACATTCTCATACAACGCAAATTTGGAGGAATTTTGATACCAACATCTACATACTTGCCAACATCAACATCTTCTAACCTAACCGCATACCTAAAGAGATCTACTAGATCAATTTCTTCTTGTCTAAGCTTGAAAGATACAAGAGATTGACTACAGTTTTTTGCAAGAAGAGTAAGATCATTAACATCAATTCCATCTGCGTAACCAAAATCCAATGATTCAATGCTGGAGTTATGCAAAGCCAATTCATGAAACCATTTCCCATCTGTATACTCCAACCCATATATATCCTCAACCTCACTACCTTCTAAAGACAAACTCTTCAAATGAGTACAATACTTTCCGATATGCATTAATCCGTCCGTGGAAAACCTACAGCATCTAAAGATCTTCAAAAGCCTTAAATCTTTACCACGGGTTCTGGCCAAGAGCTCGAGATCCGAATCACAAACACATACATGACGGACATGAAGCTCTTTCAAGCACTTATATGAAACAGATATTTCTTGAATCCATTCAGTAATGAAGATATGCATATCCTCTGAAACTGAATCTGGGAATCCTTGCAGGGTTAGAGACTCAATAGACGGGAACCGTTGATGCAAGCGAGATGGTGCAGGGGAGTATGCCAAGTGGACAGTCAAATGTTTACGTGTCATACAATCTAGCTCATACCATTTACGACAAACCAAAGAAACAACGTTTCTGTCATCCCTATCGTGTATATAGGGAATAACACAACCAAAAACGGTGTCGATTGACTCATGTGGATGATTCTCCATATCTTTTGATGATTAAAGTGACGCAACAGCTGAACCACAAAAGAAGACGACATTATCAGTAATTGATATCAAGTAATAAAAACTAACGCTTGAAATCACATAATAATATAACAGCATACTAAATAATCCTATATATGATATGCGAGTGATCATATCCAATAACAAGTGTTTTTAGTTTAGTTTCGGGCTTAAAAGCTGCTTACATTATTCGGCTTATATTTCATACTCATGAATTTATATTATGACTTAGAATTTCAAACTTCGATATAAACCATGAAACCTAACAAACTAATTTACCTTCCACCAAACAATAAAGAAAAAATAATAATAAATACACACGCAAAAGACGTCCTAAAACATGTAGAGGTGTTTGTTTGAGCTTATATGTGGGTTTATGAGTTTATTTAATTTTGGCTTATATTTCGTAAGCCTCAATTTTTTCGGCTTATTTTGAGACTCGTGGGCTTATATAAGTTCATCTTATCGTAATAAACTTATATAAGCCCACAAGTCTCAAAATAAGCCGGAAAAATGGGGCTTATGAAATATAAGTAGATAAACAGATAAGCTCATAAGCCACATATAAGCTTAAACAAACACCAATCGCGGTGTTTGTGTAAGCTTATATAGCGAGGTTACAGCTTATTTTGTTTTCGGGTTACTGTTTCATAAGGTCATTTTTGGATGCTTATTTTGAAAATTTTTTGGTCTATATAAGCTTAATTTAAAAACTTTCCCAAATTGGTTATGAATAGGCCCGGAAAAAAAAAAAAAAAAAAATCAAAATAAGCCACAAAAAGTGAGCTTAGGATTTATGAAACTAAGGCAAAAACCAAATAAGCCATAAGCCCACTACACAAGCTTAAAGAAACACCTAAAAAACAACACGGAAGTAGTTGCAAACGAAAATAAGTGGAATAAAAGTACATGTCTCAAACAATATCACAATTAGCCTTAAAAACGAGGATCAGGCAAACAAACGAAAAAAAAAACACATATCATAAAAGATGTACTCCTAAAAAAACAACAACATGATAAAATGTAGAAAATCTAGCAAGAAAGGTATAGATCTAACAAAAAAGAGACTAAAACCTTAAAATATATATACAAGAAACAACAAAACCCTTGTAACAGTGAACAACCTTAAAGATGCATGAATCAAAAAGAAAATGTGTGGATGTAACAAAAAAGAAAAGCAAACCTTAGAGAACCTTCATGCAGCAGTTTGAAAGGGTTCTTTTTTGTGTGTGTGTTTTAGGTGTTGGGTGAGGTTGATGAGAGTGAGAAAGTTAGGCTGTGTTTTGTTAGGGTTTTTTTTCTTATTAGGGATCGGGCTTTTAAAAAGTCTTGTTTGTCATGCGGGCTTATTAAAAGGCTTTTAAAATAAACCTCATAATTATGGGCTAAAAATTTTAGCCCAGGGCTTTTGAACCATAAATTACTTATATACCCACAAAAATATCTAACATATACCAAAAATTTATTTAATTATGTATTTTTAAGTAATTTTGCAATAATAAGCCTCAATCCCATCTCATTTACCAAACAAATTTTAAAAAATACAAATTTTAATTTCGGCTTATAATATAAGCTTCAGCCCATTTCACCGAACATACACATCAACTATACAAATTAAGGACCTCACCAACCAAGCAATAAATAAAAACTTGTATAAGTTACATGCCGATCAGAAATTCAGAATTCAGAATTCAGATGTGACAAGTGATACTTTAGTCTTTGGCTTATGTTATATGTACCCCAAAACACTGTTTGTATCCCCCTCCTTTTCTCTGGGGATTTTGCGGTTTTATTTGTATTTTATTTTTTTGTATTTTATTTTTTTTTATTTTTATAATTTTGTATATGTTATAAAACTGTGACACGGAAAAAACGAAACGAAAAATATAAAGTTTAACAGGTCAAAAGTATGAAACTGTCAAAAATTACGGAACAGAAACTGGTAAAAAATTGCGTTGCACTGTAAAAAGAGAGGTACAAATAGAATCTTTTGTACCTTTTGGCACTATTCAATAGGCCAGAGGGTACCAATAGGGGTACCCTAGTCTTTGGGTGTACTATTGGTACATCGGGCCCACAAAAAGTACGGATGTTTCGTACTTACATCCGTACTTTTTGATATTTTTGTTTCCTTATTTACAGTGTAATATAGTTTTTTATCAGTTTTTATTCCGTATATTCAATCTCATCAAAGCATATGGTCATTTGCATTTGTAAGTTATGGATAAATATGCCTTTGTATTTTTTGTAGCACGTGAGACAAACCTTGTACTTTAAGCCATATGGAAGTCGGTTTTAATTTTTTTAATGCCTACTTATACGGTATGTGTTTTAGATGACACGTTTGGAGGATACACGTGTTCAAATTTGTTGGAAAATTTTAGTAAAAATGATAAGAAGAATAAGGGTAAAAAGTTAATAGAAATAAATTGTGGAAGTTTAATTATTAAGGAATATAATGAATTAATCTTTATAATAATAACTTTCATGCTAATAATACTATTATCATTAGTACTAGTTTTAATATCGGTGCACGCACGGGGTTTATACATTATGTTTTCTTAAAATATATCATAATTTTTATTTTCCTGTTTTATAAGTTATGTATTATCAAAATTATATCAAGAGAATGAATTTATTAAATCTTTTATATATTTAATGTAATAAGATATATTAATACTTTTTTTTGATTTACGATTTTCCGACTCGATATGGAGCCAACTAATCCCACGAAAACTACAACTTTTAGATGTTTGGGATATTTGTCTCTATAACAGCTTCAATATGCATTCTGTTACATTTTATGGTTTTACAAAACCAAATAGAAATTCCAGAACTATGGATGTATAATATATATTAATCAACTCGCGAAACAATAAGCCACGCAGCAACGCGCGAGCTATCTTGCTTGTTAATATAAACTAGTACAATACCCGTGCGTTGCCCGGGTTTATCGATTCAATAATTTACAAAGCATGTAACTTTATTTACTTTATAAACAAATAGCTAAAAAAAAACCATACATCAACACAACAAAAAACTAACGATTTGAAAGTGGAGATGGTTCTAGTTGTTTAAAGAAAGTATAAATCTAAATATTACTATCAAAGTACTAAAATAAAATGTTTGAAACAATGAAACCCATTAAGTGTAGCTAGAGTGATTTAAATTGAAAATGCAAATAACTTTATGAAAACAAACATCTTATGATGAATTTAAAAGACTACGCACAACTAATTACTAAAAGCGTTTATGCTCAATATTGTAGAAGCACATAAAACCTTTTATGAATTTCAACCATTAAAAAGGTCAATTCCAATCACCATCGCATTAAATAATCTTGGTTTCTTTTCTTCCTCTACATATGAGCCATTGACAAAACATCATCCAATTCTATTTCCTGCATATAAATAAAAAATTAAAATTAAAAAAAAATCATAAGATACATTTTTTTGAACGGCTCATAAAATACATATTATTTTATATTGGTTTTGGATTTAAGTACAGTAATACATATTATTTTTTCATGTTGTCGAGTTTGCCTCCTTTTTTCCTTTCTTAGATGGGCAATCAACTCATCAAGCATGGAATTGATATTCACTTTCACGTTGTGGTCTGTCATGCTGTTGTTTAAAGATGGGAAACAACGTTAGGCCTTCAAATATGAATATGATTTTGTTGAATAGCGAAACTGAAAAAAAAATGTAGAAATGAATATTACCTCATGGGTATCAATATCGACATTGTTCCCAGCTTGCTATGCGAAGGAAGAATAAAATGTTTGGTCTTTATAAAAGTAGTAGAAATTGGCGTAAGATGTTAAAGTATAAAACTGAAAAAGTGTAGAATGAATTTTACCTTGATTTCTTCATTGAATATCCTTTTCGTAATGTCAGTTAACACGTCTTTTGTTGCCTAGATAATGAACGCATTGTTTGATTTGTTCATCTGTGTAAATGAAAGACATGAACTATTAAAAATACCGTAATACTTTGCAATATAATTGATGAAATATAAAGCATATGACGTATACCCCCACCGTTTTGGTTGTTTAAATAGTTTTCTTGAATGTTTTGTGAAATGTAAGAGATTGTATTTATAAGCACGTATATGGTTTCTTCGCCCGCCAAAATTATTTCATTTAGTTAGAAATTAATATAATATTCATTAGTTTGTTGTCGTCCCTTGAGTGATAAGATCCACCTTTTCCTCTAGTTTGTTACTGTATCTTATTATATCTTATCTTCAAGTGTACCACTTTTTTGCTCTACTTTGTTAATAGCTATAATATAGGCATCTTTTATTTTCAATGGTTGAGATTTAATATGAAGAACATTTCGATGGCTGAGATTAAGTTTCATGCAATGTTTTTTCTCTATGCTCCGCCGGCAATAGAAAAGGAAATTATATGGGAAAGTTATCATGGTGAAAAAGATAACTAATTAAAGTAAAAAGCATAATAAAATAAATAAAGATTTTTAATTAAACTTAAAATTAGAATTACAGCGAATAGTTAAAATATGGTGCCCACAAAGAGGAGGGGCAAAGCATTTTAACCACTCAAAATGCGGCAACCTATGAGAGGCAAATCATTTTAACCACTCACAATATGGCTTCCTAGGAAGAGGAGGGGCGAAGCATTTTGACACAAACCTCTTGTGCTCGTGTAAGCACAATCTCGATTCTCGTCACCGTCATTCCCCCTCACTTGAAAATAACTCGTCTTCGAGTTCTCACCATTATAGGTTTTTTTTGTAAAGGGTATCCCCGGTAAATGTATTACTCCAAAAAATGATTCAATACAACTGATGCGGGTGAATCCTACATCTCAGCCGTTATATATGCAAACTACTTCCATAAAGAAGGTACAACTATGACTAGATTACAAATGACTCAATAAAACATAAAGAATAATATATATTTTTTCTTTCGACCACGATATCTCAATCATCACATATAGTTCGCACGTTTTTAGATATATCATGACCTTCATACACATCATCATCATATTTTTCGTAGTCATCATCCATTGTTGTTTCTCTCATTATTCCAACAAGCTTATGGTACCATATCCAACCCCCAACGATTTTGATTCCAGGAAAACTTGCAGTTTCATTATGAACTTGTTCAACCATTAAGGGTTTAATCTACCTCGATTAACTTCTTACGAAAAAGCTTATATTCACTGTGTTGGCCCTCACATTAACTTGAAAAATCTTTTTCTCTTCTTCATGTTTCTTCACACGTATTCCACACTTTCCTGATCCATACAAAACGCTAAATTTATCTTTATCCCCCTCATCACATTCTGTAAGAATGGATAATGTGTTGTCTGCCATTTACTGATATCACAAACGATATATAGATATAGATACAAGGAGACCTAAACCAACTAGAATACAGCTAGCCATATTAATTGTACAGATAATGATGAACTAAATATGGCAATGCAATCATATAGCTCATGATAAGCTTAATATACACGCTAACACTCCCCCGCAGTTGGAGCGGGAGGACTACGGACGCTCAAACTGGAACGAAACTCCTCAAATAAAGCTGAAGCCAAGCCTTTGGTAAAGATATCTGCAAACTGATAACGAGATGGAACATGAAGAACCCGAATCTAACCAGCAGCAACCAAATCACGAACAAAGTGAATGTCAATCTCAATGTGCTTCGTACGCTGATGCATAACCGGATTACAAGACAAGTAAACCGCATTGACATTGTCACAGTAGACAAGCGTAGCGGAAGATAAAGGAGTATGCAACTTATGCAATAAATTGCACAACCAACAAGTCTTAGCAACAACATTAGCAACACCACGATACTCCGCCTCTGCACTATAACGAGAAATCGTTGGCTGACGCTTAGAGGACCAAGAAAGTAAGTTGTTGCCAAGGAAGACACAATACCCTGAAGTTGATCGCCGAGTAGTGGGACACCCAGCCCAATCCGCATCATAATAAGCAACCAAATCTGTGGTAGATGAGGAAAATAACTGCAAACCATAATGCATAGTACCCTGTATATACCGAAAAATCCTCTTAAGAGCAGAGAGATGAGGCTCCCGAGGATCATGCATATGAAGACAAACCAACTGAACTACATAAGAAATATCCGGTATAGTAAAGGTTAGATACTGTAAAGAACCTGTAAGACTCCGATATAATGTCGGATCAGATACTGGATCACCATCAACACCTAGTTTAGACTCAGTATCAACAGGAGTCCGATTAGGATTATAATTACCCATATGAGCTTTCTCCAAGATCTCACCAGCATACTTCGCCTGAGATAAAAATAAACCGAAAGAATTAAGTGTGACAAAAATACCAAGAAAATAATTCAGTGGACCCAAATCGGTCATAGCAAACTCTTGATGTAAAGAACTAATAATCCGTTGTAACAAATCTGAAGAAGAGGCAGTAAGCACAATATCATCAACATATAATAGCAAGTAAGCAGTGTCCATCCCCTGTCTGTATATAAATAAAGATGTGTCACAACGACTATGATGAAAACCAACTCGTGTAATATAAGATGCAAACCGCTGAAACCAAGGTCGAGGGGCTTGCTTGAGCCCATAAAGAGACCGCTGTAATAAGCACACATGATCAGGGTGTGCAAAATCCCGAAACCCCGGAGGCTGATGCATATAAACCGTCTCAGACAAATCACCATGTAAAAATGCATTCTTGACATCAAGCTGATGAATCGGCCAATGTAGAGAAGCAGCCAAACTAAGAACAGTCCGAATAGTTCCTAGTTTAACAACCAGACTAAAAGTCTCATCAACATCCACCCCCTATAACTGTGTACTACCATTCGCCATAAGCCGAGCCTTGTAACAACTCAGCGTGCCATCAGCTAAAAATTTGTGCCAAAAAAGCCACATACAACGGTCAACATTGGCATCCGGCGGTCGAGGGACAAGGGTCCAAGTACTATTCTTAATAAGAGCATTATATTCATCTCGCATAGCATTTTTCCAATTAGAATCATTAAACGCATCACTATAAGTTTTAGGTAAAGGAGACACAGAGGACACATGAAAATTGAGACGTTGAGTGGGTTTATTAGACCTGACGCGAAAGCGTGTGACCATAGAGTGAACCGAAGTGGGATTTGGATTTACTGGTGGATCAGGTATAATGGCGGGGTAAGGGATATTGTTAACT
Organism: Tanacetum coccineum; assembly: GCA_026074375.1. Classification (NCBI taxonomy): domain Eukaryota; kingdom Viridiplantae; phylum Streptophyta; class Magnoliopsida; order Asterales; family Asteraceae; genus Tanacetum; species Tanacetum coccineum. Next base: position 37,689 of record BQNB010038238.1, on the reverse strand, counting down.
GAGGAGGTTGTGGTGGTATGAGAGGGTTCGTGGTCTGAAGTGTCGTGGGCTGCCCCAGCAGTGAGGGGTGTGTGGGTCGTTGCAATAGTATGGGAAATATAAGATTGGGCCACAGAGGGTGTAGAAGGTAAATGGGCTGCGGGTGGAGTGACGTGGGCCGCACCAGGTGATGTATTAATGGGAGAAGGGGACGGTGGACTAGAAGATTGGCCCACAACAGTAGTAGAAGTGTTGGGAGGTGTATTTTCGGTAACAGGGGATTTTGGAAATGGAAACGGAGGAAATTGGTATATCGGGTTCGTCTAAAAAAGTGTAGGACGGAACCACGGCGGGTGTAGGAGAACCATATAGGAAAACGTCTTCATCAAAGGTTACATGTCGGGAGAGAATAAGTTTATTAGTGTTTAAACCCAGACATCGATAACCATGGTGATTTGAGGCATGTCCCAAAAAATTGAGGGCGTAGCACGAGGTTCAAGCTTATGTGTGGGATATAAGTGGGGGTAGCATAAACAACCAAAAGTGCGCAAAAGGCTATAGTCGAGTTGAGCGCCAAATAGGCGTGTAAAGGGAATTTCATTATTAATTGTTGTGGAAGGCAAAATGTTAAGATGGTGAACGGCCATATTAAGGGCTTCAACCCAAAAGGTGGGTGGAAGATTTTCTTAAAACAGTAAAGTCCGGATACGGTTATTTATGGTGCGTACCATTCGTTCAGACTTGCCATTCTGTTGTGATGTTTTAGGGTAGGAAAAATGAAATTGAATGCCATTAGTGTTAAAAAGGTCATGAAGTTTACGATTGTCGAATTCGCCACCATGGTCACACTGAAAGGACTGAATTTCACACTTAAATTGAGTGCGAACATAGTTACGAAATAAAACAAATTTAGACAAAACATCAAATTTATGAATTAAAGGAAACACCCAAACAAACTGAGAGTAATGATCTAAGAACAAGACATAGTATTTAAAACCAGATAGACTCGGTATGGGTGAAGTCCACACATCCGAATGAACAATTTCAAAACAAGAAGAAACAATAGTACTAGAACTGACAAATGGAAGCCGTACGTGTTTGCCAAGTTGACATGCATGACAAAGAACGGAAGGCTTTTCTTTATTACATGAAATAACTTTATTGGAAACAAGACGGCGTAGCACTTCACTTCCTGGATGACTAAGACGCTGATGCCACGTTTGTTGACTCACGAGAAAGGCCCTTGGAATGGGAGAAGGAGCCGTGAGAGGATAAAGGTCCCCGGTGCTGTTACATCGGAGAAGTACCCGACGCGTCATGAAGTCCTTAACAGAAAAGCCAAACGAGTCAAATTCAATAGTACAATCATTGTCACGAACAAATTGACGAACAAAAATTAAGTTTTTGACAATATGCGGTGTGATGAGGACATTGTTAAGTCTAACAGATTTTAAGGGAGTTGACAAGATGCTATGGCCAGTGTTAGTGACGGGAATGGAATGCCCGTCACCAACCGAGACAGGCGAATACATACACGAATTAAGAATAGTACTTAAACTAGTTACAAAATTATTTAAGTGAGAGCTAGCACCTATATCCATGTTCCATGCACCTGTAGTAGGGTCATGAAGAGTCCTTGTAGTAAATGCCTGAGGTAATAACGTGGTGTGTCCCGAGGTATTAGCCGTACCGGTTGGCGGAACCGGACCCATAGCAAGAAGACTAGTGGACTGATCAAGTGGGCTTGATTAAAAGATGTCGTAAAGTAATATGGGACATGGGCCTGGGCCAGTGTATGAAATCCAGGTGGTGGTGTAATGGTTGGGCCAAGATACGTTCATGGGTTAGCATAATATGCGTGTGGACTAGTAGCAGTGCTAGAAGTAACATCCGGTATTAGTATTAGTATTTGGCATAGCAACATTCATCCCCAAGTTTCCCAATTGAACTAGTAACTTATTTAAGAGATCATGTGTTGTATTGTCACTAGTTCCACGGCCTTTATTAAACCCACTATTTTTATTACCCACATGAGCATTGACATCATGAACATATCTACACGAATCACCATACCGACAAGACCCGTTAGCAAAATTAAAACAAGGCTTCCAAGGCTTACCTTGAGTCGTGGAAGAACGTGGAATAGAATTAGACTCGGCCATAAGAACCATAGGGAATGAAGAATCCACGGGCAATGCCAACGACTTAGATTTCAATTGCATCTCTTCGGTAATTAACAATGAGCGAACCGTTTTGAGGTCGGGAAAAGAGTCTTTCCAATGCATGTAACCACAAACCGAATTATATGTTTCCGGGAGACCCTCAATAACATAGTGAACCAAATCTTCTTCATTAACACGAGCATCAAGGCTAGTAAGGATGGTGACAATGTAATCAATCTTTTGAAAGTAAGACTCCATGCTTTGATCCCCAAGCTTGATAAAACATAAATTGACCTTCAATGCATTAGTACGGGACCATTTATTATCCTTGACAATATCCGAAATAAGCTGCCATGCTTCTTTAGCGGACTTAGGACGGGCAACAACAAGCCGAGCGCGAAGAGAGTCAGAAAGAGTAAAAAGAAGCCATGAGAGCACAATCTTATCAACTTTGGTTTGTTCCGGTGTAAGAGGCGCCAAAGATCTCGTACTAAGATCAGTTGAAGAGGTACGAAGGTATGTGGAAACATCATAACTTTCACACAATTGCTCAAAAAAGTATTCCCAAGAGCTATAATTCCAATTGTCAAGATCAAGTTTATCCGGAACGCGAGTTAATAGGTGATGTTGTGTGACCAAGGATAGCTTTTCTGAGAGTGGAGTAGGGGTTAAGGAGGCGTCCGAACTAGTCATGGTTGCAAGTTAGGGCTCGAAGTAATAGGGTAGGTAGAATACGATTTTGGTGAGCAGGGTTTTGAGGGTTTAAACAGGCGTGCGAGATGGGTAGATCACAATACTTACAAACAGTAAGTACCAACAAAACACAAAAGAAAACTTTGAACAAATCAAACAGGAACGAATACCTTAGATCGTTCGAACCAACATGACCTTTAGCACGTATTAATTAATAATCACAAAGAAAACACAATGAACCAGAAATAATGCAAGATGTATTTTGGTGGCTAGGGTTTTTAAGGATCGAAGGGAAGGCGTGATACCATGTAAGAATGGATAATGTGTTGTCTGCCATTTACTGATATCACAAACGATATATAGATACAAGGAGACCTAAACTAACTAGAATACAACTAGCCATATTAATTGTACATATAATGATAAACTAAATATGGCAATGCAATCATATAGCTCATGATGAGCATAATATACATGCTAACACATTCTACATCTTTGAAAAAGAGCTCGTCATTAAGATTCAGGATAGACAGCTTGTGTTGATGAGGTGTCAAAAACATCACATTTTCTTAAATCTATAATTGGAATCTTTGTTTTCTCACTTATAACCATTTGAAAAAAATGACTCTTCGATTTCAACCCTCATATTTAGATCATGATTAGAAACCTTTACATCTTCATTGTTTTTAGAACCCAAAACGTCTTCACAACTCTTCAAACCAACTTCATTTGTTGTTTCCAACAGTAAACTTGAATCTTAGTTATCATGTAGCTCACAAACTTAAAGGTCTTTGATTTTCCTTAACGTGTGCTTCAACAACTTCACCCTTGAAAATATTTTCTTCAACGTTAACCTTAGACTTTGGTAATTATTGTTTTACATAAGGTAAGTTGAAGCTTTATAATCATGTTCCTCACAAATTTAAAGGTCTTTGATTTTCTCAACATGCTCTTCAACAACTTCAGGCTTGAAAATATTTTCTTCAACCTTAACCTCCACTACAACAATCGGGGTTTTCCCCAGCGACATTTCGGGGTTTTCCCCAGCGACATGTCGCTGGGGAAACCTATCCCCAAACCTATCCCCAGCGACATGTCGTTGGGGAATCGTCACTGGGGAATACTCATCAGGGATACAATCCCCAGCGATAATCCCCAGCGAAGACGTGGGTCCCACACGTTTTTAAGTCAAGCAATTTGTGCCACGGTGGTCAAATGACCTTCCCCCCACCCATGTCGCTGGGAGATTCTTTGGTATAATTACGACTTAACTTAATTATGGAGTATCCCAAGCGCCAAGTCGCGGTGAAGGATGTTAAAAAATTTTAAGCGTATTTTCCTCCCCACGACCTGTGTCGCTGGAAACATCTAAAAAAGCAATTTAGACCTAAGGTTTCCCTAGCCAACAATAGTCGCAGGGATACGTTTTTTAAAAAAAATTAGTTTTAAGTTCCCCATCGCCAAGTCGCTGGTATAAATTTAAAAAAACATTAATTCTTGAGTATCCCCATCGAGAAGTGCGCTGGGGATACATTTAAAAAAATAATATTCGAGTTTTCCCCCAGCGACAAATCATTAGGATACAAATTTAAAAAAAAAGTAATTCGAGGTTTCCCCAGCGACAAAGTCCGCTGGGGAAAAGTCCTGCATTTTTTTTTAATACATCTGCACAGCATGCGTTTGTCCAAGATTTTTTCGGGAATTTTTCCGGAAAAAATCTATCAAATAACAAACATGTACCAAAACCTGTATAGACTCACCACAACATGTTATCACCCCCCCAACAAAAATCACAAAATAACAAGTAAACGGATCAAACGCAATACAATACATCACAACGTGTACAAAGCCAAAAGATAATACAGCTAAATCTTCTAATAGCCGAATACTTCTACACAATGGGGCTATCCTAGTCAGTAAACGAGTGCTATACAAGTCAATATTTAACATAATAGGATAGGGAAACAAGTGTTATGAACCTAAAGTACCAATGTAGCATACTAATAATATATAACACAACTACCTCTCGCCGTCGTCATCCTCATCATCGCCACTCTCCTCGTCATCACCACACCCGCCACTCCCGGCTAGCACCGCCCGACTCAAACTCCTTAAACATATCCGCGTACTTGTATTCGCTTCTGACAAGACTCATCATAAGGACTACCTTTCTATGCATGACTTGAGCGACTTGATCACCGGGGCTGACATACTATGGCCTGGATGTGGCCCGTGATGGCAATACCCGACCCACACCAGGAATGTGCCCCCGAAGCTTACCCCCTCGTGCCAACGCATTGATCTCATCCTTCGGGTACTCACCCGTAGACCTCAGCCTTTCATCTCCTCCTAAGAGTTACAAAAACACAAGATAGTAAATAATTAGTCGGGTGTGCTACATTATTTCTCGATTAATTCATTAAAGTGAGTTTTGAAACAAAACCTTAACATATATGCGTCGTCCCTCATCCTTAAGGGAATACCCCGATCAAATAGTGGTGTTCGCCAGAAGTGTTCAATGAGTGAAGGGTACTCCTGTGTATCTGAGGCCTGCCTCTGTACATACACACGCATATAAGATGAAACTAATTAAAAACGACAAATCACAACACACCAAAGCGTATAATCAGATATATATGTATATATGTATGTAAAATAATTATAATGTTTATTACCATCTCATCTCGAAGGCGAGCCACACGGGATCCCTGTCGATATAAGACTACGTTCCTATTTGCCGTTTTAGCCCGATATGAGAGCGGCTCGGGCAATGTTCTTGGGATCATTCCAAAACTGAATATACTTATCCCACTCAGCGCTGTAGATCTCCTGGGACGTGCCTGCGCTGATCGCCTCACATCGGTACGTCCTGGTGTGGGGTCTGCATTCACAATGCTTGGCCTAGAAGAACCTTGTTGGTATTGTGAGGCTTTGTTGCAAGTGCTGGTTGATAGCCTCGTAGATCTCGGCCAGCGAGAATCCCATGTGCGGCCTAGGTCATACAGGGTGCTGGCATCATATACAACAAAACACGTAAAAGAGTTAGAGAATATAATTATTATATTTTATATTAAATTTGTTTATTTATTTATATGATATAAATAAATAAATGAATTTAGATAAATATACACAATTAAATAAATGAATACGATAATGAAATAAACATAAAAGGATAACTGACCCCAATCTCTGAAATGATCGCCGCCTTCCGCTCCTTCGGGACCTTCTCCTAAGAGGGGTTTGTCCGTTGCAATGTAATTCGTATGTTTTTTTATTGTATGTGAAGACTTTGTTTAAACTTTTATGATAAAAATGTGTTTATGTATAACGATATCACCTTAAAAACGTATATATATATATTTTTTGTTAAAATATACAGAATATCGGACCGAAACAAACAAAAAAACGAAGTTTAATAAAAAGTCAACAAAGTCAAAACGTATCCCCGGCGACATGTCGCCGGGGTAACCGTCCAACAAAAATGAAGCCCAGTTTCTTAATATGAAAGCCCCAACCAGAAGCCCAATTGCGCAAATTGGAAGCCCAAAATGAATCCCCATCGACATGTCGCTGGGGAAAATTATGTACACGTCACTCCTAAAACGTAATTAACACTAATAATGTTTTTTTAATAAACAAAAGAATCCTCAGCGACATGTCGCTGTGGGAATAAGTACACGTCACGCCATTTAGTAATTAACACTAGTAACTTCATTTGTTGTTTCCAACAGTAAACTTGAATCTTAGTTATCATGTAGCTCACAAACTTAAAGGTCTTTGATTTTCCTTAACGTGTGCTTCAACAACTTCACCCTTGAAAATATTTTCTTCAACGTTAACCTTAGACTTTGGTAATTATTGTTTTACATAAGGTAAGTTGAAGCTTTATTATCATGTTCCTCACAAATTTAAAGGTCTTTGATTTTCTCAACATGCTCTTCAACAACTTCAGCCTTGAAAATATTTTCTTTAACCTTAACCTCAGACTTTGGTAATTGTGGTCTTACGTAAGGTTGAACCATAACAATCTCCTTCCTTCCAATGCGAAAAGATAGAAATATTTCTAATCATCATACTTGCCATTAACCTCACATCACCATGGTTTTCCAAACAAAATGTGGCACTCATCAATATCATTGACATTACCAAGTACTTTAACTTTAAAAGAAATTCAATGGTAACCAAAACCCTAAGAACTTGGTAACCTTCAATTGGACAACCTCCATTGATAATCTTAATAAGTCTACCAATTTTCTTGAAAGCAAACTATTTAAACTACAACCATGTATAACTTATGAACATACCGAATTATGGACTATGATTTTCGAACGAAATTACTTGGTTGTAGATATCAGATACTCATTTCTCTCCTCCAATTCACCAACCCTCTTATTGTTGAATGGGGATTGGTTTCATCTACAATTGCCAATATGTCTGCCTATAGTCGGGAGAATTCTTGAACCTCCAAGATTGCAAACCTCACGATTCTTGTGATTGATGCCTCACCAACGATCACACAACGTAGTTGTTCTTATCATAGTGTAACTCGTGTCAAGTTCTATCATGCATTATGTTAAACCATGATCCACATACTCTTTAGACCACATCCCCTAAAAAATATGAGTTATTAAATCTTCTACACCATTCACCATCCACAATACTAAGAAACTCTAAATAGCTTGATGCCAATTGACATAGGATGCATGAGAAAATTTTGTAACCCTAATTCAAAGGTTGATAAACGAGGATGAAACCTTCAGGGAATAAAAACCCTAACAAGAGATTTGTAGGGAAAATTATCTTTAAAAAAAGATAATTAATTAAAGAAAAACAAAATTAAGAATGAAAATATTTTTTCTTAATAAAATTAACAATAAAAATCGGCAAAGCATTTTAACAACTCAAATTGTGGCACCCTAAGAAAAGGAGGGGCGCAACATTTTGGACTCAAACCTATTATGCTCGTGTAAGTTGAGTCTTAATTTGTGCCCAATCATTGTGCAATCTGTTGGGATTTAATAACTTGTTAACCATTAACAACTACGAGTACGCAACGGATATGGATCAAATATGGTGCATACGATTAACACATAATAAATAAACAAAGGGTAATACAAAAACAAACCTTTTGATGAATCAAATGCTAATGAAACAAAGTGGTTAAGTTTCCACCTCTACGAGTGCTCACACAAACACGTTAACCGAGTGCGCTCGGATGCTAGCCTAGCTTCACGTGTATCCCAACCAAACCTTTGTATACCAAACCTACTGAAAACAAGTACCAGAAACCACTCTTGTATGCTGTACCAAAATTCAGAAAGTCTACCTAGGGATTCCACCGAATTCGGTTGTACCGAAATTGGCAGATTCAACCAAAAATCAAAACCACAAACCCTAACTTGTTTATATAGATTCTCACGCCTTGAGAACAAGTAAACCAACAACCTAAACCTTCTATGAAAGTTGTGGGATCAGATCACACCTCGAATTCCATTTTAGGGGCTACCGAAAATCACAAAAAGTGAGAAAGAATAACCGAAAATAGCTAAACCCTAATTAGGATTTTGTATTCGGCTGTTGTGAGTGAAGAAGAGGGGAGGAACGAATTTCACTGAGTTGTTAGGGTTGTGTATCATAGTTTATGAGCTAAGGGGTGGGGTATTTATAGTCTCAAGCCCCCTTTACTCATGATAAGACTTAAAGACTTGAAGTTTAAGTCTTATCCTAACTCCAAACCTTATCACAACTCTCTTCTCCCTATCACCTAGGTCCAACACACCTAGACACCCTCTAGAATCATCCTTATGGTCGGGTAGCTTATTAGGACACCATAGGATTCTTGTCTAGTCGTTTAATGTTCAAATGGTTTACTTTAGAAATGTTTCGTGAAGCTTAAACGTACTCTAAGTGTTTAACGTGTGTGCCCCCAATAGGCTCACACATTTCTATTTGTATATTGCTAATCCAACTACCACATTCCAATAGCTCCTACTTAGGAGTTAGAGTAGCAGACAACACATATACTAACGACGGAAACGTCTAGCAACACTCACATTCGTTGTTAAAACTAGAAATGTCTGAGATCAAGTTTCAAAATTATTCTTAGTGTAACACCCCTATTTTTACAAATATAGTAGCGGAAGCTAATCTGGGGTATTACTTCATAGTACAATAGTCATAATCATAGAAAACGACTCAAAAGAGACGTTTTGGAAAAAAATTAGTTATCATTCAATATAATATCTGAGTTTTACAAAAGAGAGGTCCCATAATCTAGAAACATAAAGTTTGAATGATAACATTTTTAGCCATCTTCAAGTCCATGTCACTCCGTGCCATAAGTTGCTTAATTACCTAAGATAAACATGCTAAAAAGTCAACACAAAGGTTGAGTGAAATTCAGAGGTTTTTGATACACAGTTTGAGTACAAGTTTAGTAGCGGGTTACGTTGTGATACACCCATATGAACAACAGTATTATTTCCTTAAGCTTATGACACCTAAACCTTGGGATAATCAATAATCACAAGTAATTGCCCCAACGGGTGCCTTTGCCAAAACACCCGCATAGTTATTTCTAATGAAGTGTTATTGGTTACCAAAAGTATAGGTACATCAACGGGGAGTCCAGTCCCAAATAGATCTATTCACAACATTCGCGCTTACTCCGTAGAGTAATTAACGGTTCATGATAATGGGGTCTTAATAGCAAAATAGTTACTTAGGCAATAAGATATCAGGATAGCATACTGAAAAATACTTGCATTCATGGTTTATAGCATGTATCCCCCTCGCGGGTTTATAAAATATTTAAAAGATTGAAATGCGAGGCTATAAACTTACCTTAACAGGGAAATCTGATTGATGGCAAAAAGTGTATGAAATGAAAGTAACGGCTTCGTCACACAACCTGGGTAATAAGTCAAGTCTTAGTTTGATTGGATATGTTTAATGTCATAATGTAATATCATATTGAATTTATTATGGAAATATCATATCACTGTCCGGGCCATCATAATTCAAAGGTCATGTAGTAAACGTTTTAAGGAGTCAGGACACTTTAAATCGTAAATCCAGCAAACTCGTCAAAATGTATACCCAAATGAAACCCCTCACATGAAGCTCCCTAGTATCGTGATACATTATAGTTTTAAGTTTCTTCAAAAGCTATATATATTTTTATAATTAATAAAAATATAATATTTCATAAGTTTGCAAAATTGGCAATATATACCATTGGTTTATAAACTTTTACAAGTTTAGTCCTTTATATAAAATATATATATATATATTAAACCTTTAACTTTGAAACTTGGCAAAACAAGTCCTTATAGTTATAACTTTAATAAAATGACATTTTCAGCCCTTCTAGTTATAAATTTCAAAAAGTTACGATATATACCCCTTGCATGGAATACTTTTGCAAAACAAGTCCAAAATCCATAATATTGATATTTTTAAAATCCAAAAGAGTTCTGCAGGTTATGGCTTGATATTAGAAGCTAAAATAAGATGTTTTAACGTAACAAAAGTTAAAAAAAAGGATCCGTTAGTTATAAAATCAAAACGGGTCATTTTTAGGGTTTTTATCAAAAATGCATGGGTTTGAGGTTCAAACTTTAAACAAGAGTCCATACATGATCTTAAAAGTATTATGAACATTATTGTACAGAATATAAGTTTATGAAACAAGATCTTAGGCTTACTTGAGCTAAAATGGGTCAAAATGGGGTTTTCTGGTTTGTACGCCTAGAGATGGCTTTAAGACTTCGTTTTTCTTGATTCTTGGCTTCTATTTTGAGCTTAGAGACTTCTCTTGATCTTCTATTATTGCTATGGAAGGGTTAGAATTCCATTTAAGGTTATGAGATGAGATGTGTGGGATGAATTGAAAGGGTGCTTTGGTTCATGTATATATAGGGTAGAAATACCCTTGGTGCCCAAGTTTTAAGTGATGTGGTTGCTCAATATTGTAGGGTGCTGACTTAGGAGGGCTAGGAGTGAGTGTTCAAGGCTAGGTTAGTAGCTATGAAGTGTTGTAAAAGTTTTGGAGGGGTGATGTGGTTCGGCTAGAAAGTGAGCAACAAGGAGGTGATGTGGCTTCTTGGTGGCCTAGAAAAGGAGTAAAGGTGCTTGTAAGGTGCTTGTGGCTGTAGTAGCTTAGTCATGGTGGTGCTAGGATGGGTGCTTGGGTTTAAAATGGGTCAAATTGGAGGGAAATAGGTCACGGGTTGGATTAGGGTTCGTTTAGGGTTTTTAGGTGCTTAGATCGAGTTAGGTTTAGGGTTTAGGATAGATTAAGGTTTAGGATTAGTCTTAGGATTATGGTTTAGTGTTTAGGATTAGGGTTTAGGGCTTAGTTTTAGGTTTTAGGGTTTTAGATTAGGGTTTTAGGATTAATTAGGGTTTAGGTTTAGGGTTTAGAAGTTGTACATTGAGTGTAGAACCTCGTACTAAAGTGGTGGTATGAAATCTAGAATGAAAACGGTGATAAAACAGCTATTTTGAAGGTCATGCTTAATGAACTTGTACATTGTGCTTAAATGAGCTGTACATTGTTTTTTGAGGTTAAAGTTATTCAAATGTTATGCTATGATACTTGTACACATGCCTTGAATACTTGTACATTCACTTTATGTATATATATATAATTAGAATTTTGATACAAACGTTTAACGTTTAAAGCCTGTTTTGATATAATGTTGTTAAATGGATAATGTTTTTGGTAAAAATGATATTAGGGCATAGACTTGACATATTAGGATATTTACATGATATAGACATAAATATAGATGGCATAGGTAGATTGCGTTATCTCGTTTAGTTATGTAAACAATGTTATATACTGGAATGTGATAAAACGAAAAATTTCCCCTTACAAAGGTGATCAATATATAATAAGTAGATATCACATTGACGAAAATTTTAGGTTGTTATAGTCCCCCATCCTTACAGAAATCTCATCCCGAGATTTAGTTGAATGCCAGAGTGATGTCAAGGAATGATTCAAACAAATTATGAATTGTAAGATAGTTGTTTGTGCATCAATCGTATAAATCTGGAAATATTTGAATGAACAAATTACGATTAGAGACTCGATTGTATGAAGGTAATAATGATAATGATTAAATGAATAAAAAGAATTATTCGCACAAACGGATTGAAAGAAAATTGTTTGTATGTATGTCATACACTTATGCCTACTCATTTATAATTTGTCATTTACAAACAAAGGCGTCCCAATCCTTGTAACTGAGAATTTATAAATTTATAGTTCGGTGGTTTATAATTTCCTTATTCAAATGAAGAAGCATCCAAATTCATTTCAATAAGATGATTATAAATCATCCTACTTAAGCATAAAACATGATATCAAAACGGTGTTAAGTAGAAGATGTTTCCTTGGTGGTATGATTTTCCAAAATCATGAGTAGAATAATGAGATATTAAATTGCACGATACTGTATGGTGTCTTTTCAACCTTCTTAGTTGGAACCATATTAAGAAATGCGTTTTGCTACGAGTCTCAAGAGCATAATCCAAAAGGACTTTGGAAGAGTTGTTTGGACTCATCATGGATCGATCCATTATCTAATACAGGGTTCTTTTTCTCTCTACGACATGCCATTGTGTTGTGGAGTAGTAAGGAGGGACGTAATGGGAAATAATCCATTGATGTTTAAGATGATCAAAAATCTTGAACTCAATGTTACTCGCCCCCTTCGATCAGAACGTAGCAATTTTATGGTCTTACCGAGTTGATTTTCTACTTCCTTTTAAAACACTTTGAATGTTTCAAACACTTCATGTTTATGCTTTAACAAGTAAACATAACCATAACTACTAAAGTCGTCAGTGAAGGTGACGAAGTAGCTTGCTCCTTGTCTTGACATGATCTTAAATGGGCCACATACATCGGTGTGTATTAGTCCAAGTAGATCTTTGGCCCTTTCCACTTGATGTGTGTAAGGTTTTGTTGCCATCTTACCAGACATACAAGGGACGCATTTTTCAAAAGCCATAAGGTTAGTTGAATTGAGAAGTGCATCATGTTGCAACTTCTCAATGCGTTTCTTGCTAATGTGTCCAAGACGACAGTGCCACAAGAGAGCAGAGTCCAAGTTTGACTTGGCTCTTTTGTTGCTTAAAGCATATATAGAACTAACATTTGTATAGGAATCAGACAAATTAATTTCAAAAATACCATCCCGTGGGACAGCACTAAAATAAACCATGTTATTCCTAAAAACTTAAATTGAATTATCCATGAAACAGTTAACAAACCATCATCGTACAAACGAGAAACTGAAATAAGCCTTCTAGTAATAGAGGGAGCATAATTACAATTATTCAAAATAATAACTAATCTGCTAGGGAGAGATAAATGATAGGATCCAATTGCTTCAACGGCTGCACGCTGACCATTACCCACGTACAAGCTTAAAGCGCATGGCTTCAGTTTCCTACTTCCCCTTAGACCCTGAGTTGTATTATAGATGTGAGTGCCACAACCAGTATCATAAACCCAAGATTTATTAGGAAAAGTATAGAGTTCTATTGTGAAGATACCTGAACCGCTAACTCCTTGAGATAGCTTCTTGTTCTTCAGTAACTCGGCTAAATACTAAGGACAATTCCTCTTCCAATGACCTGTCTCACCACATTGATGACAGATAGAGTCCTTAGCAGGATCTTCCCTCTTGGGTGGAGGGGGAATCTTGGGCTTAGGAGCATAAGCGAGCTTATTCTTCCCCTTCCCTTGATTTTGTCCCCCTAGCAGCCAATTGGGGTTGCGGTTTCTTGTGCTTGTTGTTCCCTTTCTGGACCTTTCCTGCTCGAATCACATGGAGTGCAGGTGCGTTGTTTTTGGGCAGAGTTTGCTCATGGAACTTTAGCATAGCATGCAACTCATTAATTGTCTTCCTCATGCTGTGCATATTGTAATTTTACATAAAATTGTCAAATTCCTTATGCAGTGAGATCAAAATGAGACTCACTCCAAGGTTAAGTAACACGGGGTGCCCCAAACGCTCTAGATTATCTATATAGCCCTTCATTTTCAGAACTTAAGAGCTAACAGACTGCCCTTCTTCCAGCTTGCAAGAGTGAAATTCTCGCATAGTCTGAAGAAGCTCCTGCTCTGCTTGTTGAGCAAATAGAGTTTTTAACTCCTTTAGCATTTCATGAGCATGAAGGTTTTCTAGATTTTGTTGGATCTGGTTCCATGGTCATGAGCATAAGTCCAGTAATCTCTTTTGATTCTTTAATCCATGCAGCATGAGTTGCAAGAATTTCTTGAGCAACTTGCAGACCCTCTACGGGAATTGGAGAAGGAGGAATTGGATGTTCTAGGTAATTCAACTTATCCTCAATTGATAGTACAATCCTAAGTTGTCGATACCAATCAATAAAGTTGGGTCCAGTCAGTTTTTATTTCTCGAAGAAACCCTTGAAGAACAAATTGTTAGCTGACGAGGTTGTCATCTACAATTAGAAAAAGTTCAAATAATAGTATTGTTGATAATTAAATTCTTAAAAGAATTAACTACCCAATTAATTACTAATAAGACTAAGATCCAACTTGACCTCCCACTTATTACCGGAGGTCTGACCAACGTGTAAACAAGTGGGGCAAGAGGTAAACGACGAGCGTTAATTGCATGGAATGCAACTCTTAGTTTTATGAGACCGATGACATTAGTAACTCATATAGTAATGTCAAAAGTATATTTAGTCTCATCTTATGCCTCGGGTCTGAGGTCTGACCAGGTAACTCGATTTAAGTCCACCAAAAAAGAACGTGCGAAAATTAACATAGATCTGACCTATGAAAAAATTCACCATGGGTTGGAAAGGCCCTGAGGTCTGACCAGAGAGGTCAAACCAAGTGCATGTGTTCTAATTTTGGCTGGCATAGACTTAAAATTTCACATAAGGGTATACACATAAATGTGACAAAATCATGTACAAGAAGCATGCAAAACAACTTGTAGCACAAAGTTAAGAAAACATTTTGTTAACCTTTTTGGTATAGACATCATTTTGTCAAATGTTCTTGGTAGCTCTATTTTAGAAGCACAAAGAAACGGAAAAACAGGTCAGCGCGAAGCTTATTAAAAACCTAATTTCTTTTGGGGAGCCTTAGCTAAACCCGCCTTAAACTTCTCTTATATTTTGTTAATAATGGGTGAGCTGTACTTCCAATTGACTAATGATGCTATTTTATGTTAAGAAACCCTTTGTTAACATTAGTTTTATATTTGCTAATATAGTGGAAAGAATTACAAATTGATTAAACCCTATATTGTACTCCTACATGCATCATATGCTAATAATTATATTTACACAAGTAATTCCAATAATTACCTCATATGCCGAAGCATGTAGTGGGGCGGGATAAGATTAAAGATCAATTTAACCCCATATTGCGCAAATAAAAACTAAAATTACACAAGAAATCAAATTTCATAGTTTAATGTCCGTATTAAATTTGTCTAAAAACCCCCGTTTTGCAAATAACACATAACTGGTCACAAAGAGTATGCTTATGTGTGTAATATTAGACATGTTCAATCTAAATTTCTCTATAAGTATTAGTCCATTTTAAGAGTTTCATAAAGTCCATTTGCAAATATTGAGCAACCACATGGCATATAAGCAATTAAAACAGACAGAAAATTGGAGTAAAAGTGAAGACAAACTCTTATATTGAAAACAGTAAATCATATAATGCCTCAAGTTCTCAAAAGAGTCTTCCTTAATTGGAGAACCAAAAGACCCTCACTAGTTTTCTGCTAAATTACCTAGATCGTCACATCCATCATATAGCATGATTGCGTTAGTCTTAAGGCCGAGATAAATCAAGAATAGAATAACATGACAACTTAATTAACTTTTAATTTAATTTATTCTTCTTTTTATCAAGTAACATTAGTATTAATTCTAGATGTTTATTTATTATTTATGGCAAGTATTGCATATAATTTCCATGATTTTCTAATAAAACAATAAATAAATCAGGATTTTATGCAGCCCTAACGTGTTTAATATGCGTGTAACCCATAAAACACCAAACGAGTTGACTTGTGATGCTACTGTTGGGATTTAATAACCTGTTAACCATTAACAACTACGAGTACGCAACGGATATGGATCAAGTATGGTGCATACGATTAACACACAATAAATAAACAAAGGGTAATAGAAAAACAAACCTTTTGATGAATCAAATGATAATGAAACAAAGTGGATAAGTTTTTACCTCTACGAGTGCTCACACAAACACGTCAACCGAGTGCGCCCGGATGCTAGCCTAGCTTCACGTGTATCCCAAACAACCTTTGTATACCAAACCTACTAAAAACAAGTACCAGATACCACTCTTGTATGCTGTACCGAAATTCAGAAAGTCTACCTAGGGTTTCCACCGAATTCGGTTGTACCAAAATTGGCAGATTCAACCGAAATCAAAACCACAAACCCTAGCTTGTTTCTATAGATTCTCACGCCTTGAGAAAAAGTAAACCAACAACCTAAACCTTCTATGAAAGTTGTGGGATCAGATCACACCTCGAATTCCCTTTTAGGGGACTACCAAAAATCACAGAAAGTGAGAAAGAAGAACCGAAAATGTCTAAACCCTAATTAGGATTTTGTATTCGTCTGTTATGAGTGAAGAGGAGGAGAGGAATGAATTTCACTGAGTTGTTAGGGTTGTGTGTCGTGGTTTATGAGCTAAGGGGTGGGGTATTTATAGTCTGAAGCCCCCTTCACTCATGATAAGACTTAAAGTCTTGAAGTTTAAGTCTTATCCCAACTCCAAACCTAATCACAACTCTCTTCTCCTTATCACCTAGGTCCAACGCACCTAGACACCCTCTAGAATCATCCTTATGGACGACTAGCTTATTAGGACACCATAGGATTCTTGTCTAGTTGTTTAATGTTCAAATGGTTTACTTTAGAAATGTTTTGTGAAGCTTAAACGTACTCTAAGTGTTTAATGTGTGTGCCCCCAATAGGTTCACACATTTCTAGTTGTATATTGCTAACCAACTACCACATTCCAATACGATCAAACCCAAATGTGGATAATAGGTGTAAAGAGGCACAGGGTATAGTGTGTTTCTTCTTTGAAGGATTCTGAACGGCGCACAATGGTGCTGCTAAAGCGCGAGGCGTGACCTTCATGTTACGAAATAGACCAACGTGTCGGCTTTAGATGTGGCGTGAGATGAGACGTGAAAAGACGCTATAAGGTGAAGCGTGCCGCCGTTTTTTGAATTCAACTTTGATATAAAAAGTTTTTTTTGAAAGAAATGAAGAACATTACATGCAATGAGAGTTTCTTGAATTTATTCATTATGTATAGCACTTTTTGTAAACTCAATATATAAGAAATATGATATAAATATATAAATCTATAAATACTTTCATATTTTGTGCTACTTTAAGTCAAACATTAAAAAAGTTATGGCATCACCATGGCTCCTAAGGCTTGACGCTTAATCATGCGTGACGCCCGACATTATTTATATAACCTTGGTTCTTTGCCTTTAAAACTCTTAATGTAAGGCTTTTATGCATTGTATAATGAAAAGAAAATTTTCTACTTTTATAAAGTCGATCTGTTGCAGTGAAAAGGAAATTTCTACAAAAAACATGCAATAACATTATAGCAATATGACCAAACTTGATATTTTGTTTGTAATAATGCTATTACATGTTTGTGTAGAGATGCAATAGTATTAGAGGAAGATAACAAAGTGAATAACTTGTTTGATTCTTGAAAACATACCTTTGCAGCATCCTGAACCCAAATATCTAGCCATTGACTACCATGGTCTTGAACATACATAGTAAATTCTTCATTCCACTCTGGATCCGCATTCCCATGATACACGCTAGTTTTGTTTATGGGACTAACGGAATCATTGGTTAGATTAAGTATCACGTAAGGATTTCCTTTTTTAAAGCTCGCTCCCCTTAAAACTTTCACATATAGGATTCCAACAATCGGAGTTCCTTCACCACCACCACCTTGACTAACAGCGGGATCTGAGGTCTAATTAAAACAACATTTGTGTATTGTGTAAGAAATATTTCCAAGAAAGTGAAAAAATATCATTTTTTTATAGAAACAATGTCCCATTAATTAACAACTGAAATTTTGGATTTCAAATGTAAGAAACCAGTTACTTCGGTCAAACAAAACTTACTTGATGATCAATTGCATTTTCAATGGCACTTGCACTATGCGTCGTCATTTGTGTGTTTACAAAAAATATAATGTCTAAGCCCCGTTAGTGCACGAACATTAAAACTAGTATTGATACGGTATGACTTGAACGTCTTTTGAGATGTTCAAACAATCTCACGTGAGCCATTGTTAAGATGGTCATTGAAGAAGCATAAAGCAAAAGTAAGAGCTCAATTAGGTTAATTGTTGAAACTTGAAAGTGTTGAAGGGGTAATGCATTGAACATAAAAAAGGCATTTGGTCATCCATCACACAAACGTAGAGTAGACAATTCATCATATTGTTGACATTTCCAATTTAAAGCTGTGTAAATTCATCTTTTATAAACTAATCCTACAGATCTTGTCTTCAGATCTAACCAGAGAATTTAAAAGGTTACAACCCCACAGAAATAGACTCGCACTCGGGAGAAGTTACTGTCTTGTACAACAAGCACTCTAGGGCGCTGTCCCAGGGTTAGCCCTTCCAAACCCAACTCCTAACACACGGTGCTACAGTTTTGCACTTACCACCAAATTTTAAGAAACTTTTTATAGACAAATCACACTATATATAGACTACAACTAATTAACATAATTGTGTGAGACATAACCTAAACCTATATAAATTGGATCGGACAACCTCACACTAAATATTTCTTCAACTTAAAATCACGTGAAATCTTGTTGGTAATCTAATATCCATTTTTTCTAATTATATCATTTTGACCGAGCCTTTTGAATTATACTGGGTCCTTTTCTTCCATTAATACGATGTTACTATCTTTTAGACACTCAAAGACTTATATCTTTCAGATAAGTTATCACCTTGAAGTACAGGAATACAAAGACCTTCTCGTTGCAAGCGCTAAGAAGAGATACTTTAGGAATGATGTGAAGGTTCTTTCATTCTTAGGGAATTCAGATAGATGTATTGTTATATAGATTAGTATCCATATTAGTCTACTTATGTTAAGTCTAGGGGGTTATATTGTAACTTTAGTTCTTGTTTTAGTCAAAGTAGGAGTTGAAGTCGGTTCCATGCATTATATAATGCATAGATGACTTAGGTCTTAGGCATACGACTGGTCTTTCTCCTTTGTTGCAGGTTACAACTTGTTTAAGAGCATTATTCATAACAAGGAGATGAGGGGGGGAGGTGTCTTTGTTCTGTAACATTCTTTCCATTGTTCTTAATAAACAATATTTAAGAGCATCTCGTGTGATTTTACTTTTCTAGCCGTGATCACGTTTGTGTGTGTGTGTCAAGTACGTCACACGGTCGTCTTCGCATTCTAGATTCCAAGGTTGTTGCTCGTTATTCCAACAAGTGGTATCAAGAGCTCGGGTTTGAGGGTTCTTAGGATTCTAGGTCGACTGGTGTGAGGTTGTCGTCTGCTATCAAGTTTTGGGCAGCAAGGAGACTCGGTTTAGGGTTCTTTCAAAACTGGTTGTTCGACACAAGGCTTTCTTTGAGGTTTAGGTTTATACCTCAAAAGGTGTCGGGATTGCTGGAAGCTTGCGTTGCAAAGACACAAGGTTATTCAAGCAACGGTTTGTTCCTGGTTTAGCGGTTTGTTCGAACCAGAAGGTCGACACAAGGTTGATCTTATGGGGATTTTCCGGTTTGTATCTCGAAAAGGTGTCGTGGTTGCTTGTTCTACACAAAGTTTCGACGTATTGGAAAAGGGTTCTTGAATTGTTCTTGTTTGTCGAGGTTATTGACATGGGTAAAAGAAAGTTCAAGGTTTGTTGATTTTTGGTTGTTAAAGATTGACAAAGGTTTCTTCGGTATTGAGGGCTTTTTGTGAGGTTGTTGACGGAAAAAAAACAACATCGGCTCTTGTTTCCATATCCTGTTGAGAACAAGGTTTTACTTCAAAGCAAGGTTGTAGTTTTTGATTGTTTTTAGATATCCAAGGTTACTCGATTTAGCGGCGGTTTTGTTTGCGGTAAGTCGTTTTATTGAAGGGTGAATTCAGAAATTTGTTTTGAAGGGTTATACATTGTCGAGGCATGCAAAAGGGTTTTTTTTTTCTTGGTTCAAACAATTTGAATAAAAAGACACAACAGTTTGATGTGTAGGTTCTGTTGTGGAAGAAGATATAATATACACAACGATTTGAAGGTGAAACACTTACGTCAAAAGCTATTTTATTTTGCATGCAAACATTAATTAATGAAGAATAATATAATACTTGAAGTGTTTGGTTTATCATTATTAAAAGATTTGTTTTTTTATTGTGATTTATTCAAACAAAAGTTATTACGTTTACACACGGGGTTCTTTGTTTAGTTCGGTGGTGTGAGGTTTTTTATCACATGGTTATCAGAATAAACAAAGGGTCAGAGAAAATAAAGTCCAAGACTTGTCAAAGTTGCAAGGTTTCTTAGGTTACAAGAAATTTGTTTTGTAAAAATAAAGTACGACAAGGGTCACTTTAAAAACCGTAGGGTACTTTCTTGACTCAAGGGTTCGTCGATTTGTTGATGGTTTGATTTCCATGGTTCTATCGATATTTTGAGTATGAAGGGTTTTGTTTATTGAAGAGTTTCTGTTTGATCGATTCTAAGAAGGTTTATTCTTAGGGTTATATCGATAAAGTAAGGGTTATTTGCAAACGGGAAACTTTGTTAAATCGTGGTTTTGTGTAGGAAATAAGGATGAAGGCTTTGTTGGAACAGCAAGGATTAGCTGCTGGAGGTGTTACCTGCAGCCACAATCGTGGCATATGATAATGTCATTCTGAAAAAGGCTTACAGCGCATTGATCTTGTGTTTGGGTGATTGGGTCCTAAGGGAGATCACCAAGGAGACGACTATAGCAAGGATTTGGAAAAAGTTAGAGACTTTATATATGACAAAGTCTGTAGCTAATCATTTGTACTTGAAGAAGAAGTTATATACTTTTCACATGCATCTGGGTAAGAGTCAGTCTGAACATATTGATGAGTTTCAAAAGCTGGTAGGTGACTCAGCGGCTATAGATACTGCTATATCGGATGAGGATCAAGCGTTATTATTACTCACATCTTTACCTTCGTCCTACGATAATATCGTGGAGACTTTGCTATATAGTCGGGATACTTTGAAGCTAGAAGACGTGCTCGCGACACTTATTTCTAGGGAACTTCAGAAGATGAAAGAAGCAAAGGGTGATGGTGGTGAAGGGTTGTATGTGAGGAGGAGATCTGGTCAGAGGGATATGGAGCAAGGTACATATAGTGCGTGGTTAAAGTCATATGGAAAAAACAGCAGACTCAGGTGTTATATATGTGAGTCTAAGGAGCATTTGAAGAGGGATTTTCCCAGGTATAATCACAAGAAATCTCAAGGTTTTGTCAGGAATGAAGATCAGGTATCCAATTTGGGAGCTGATGGGTATGAAAATGCTGATGTTATGATGGCTATGAGTGTTAAAGAATTATTGGACTAGATCATGGATTCAGGGGGCTCAAACCATCTAACATACAGGAGTGATTACTTGTTTGATTTTGAAGAGTACGACGGTGATAATATACTGCTTGTTGATGGCAGGGAATGCCGGATACGGGGGATATGTAAGGTTCAAGTATAAATGATGGATGTGCCAAGTTTCGTGTTGGACAACGTCAGGTATGTTCCGGAATAAAGACGAAACTTGATATCGCTGGGTACTCTTGAAAAAGAGGGTTTTACTATGAAGATGTAGTCGGGCAAGATCAAGGTTATAAAGGGTTCACTGATGGTATTATCAGGAACAAGAAGAGCTAATTGCATATATACCCTGGATGGTCAGGTAGTGACCAAGAAGACATTGAAGGGTAGAAAGGAGTTAGGAGAACATCAGACTGGGTAGAAGATCAATATGGGTAATGTTCTTGATTTTTTTTGTAATCAGAGGCCTACATAACAGTGTATGAAGAGTGGGGTCGCCAAACATTTAGGTGTTCGAGTGATACAGCAACAGAATGGGTTTGTTAAGGAGACAAACGTGACACTCTTGGCTAAGATACGTTGTTTTCTAATTCAGTCTGGTATGTCCAAGGTTTTTTGGGCAGAAGATACAACCATGTCTACATATCTAATGAATAGGTCACCATTATCAACGATTGGATTTAAGACACTTGAAGATATGTTAGAGTTTTTGGTTGGCTT
This sequence comes from Tanacetum coccineum, assembly GCA_026074375.1. NCBI lineage: Eukaryota > Viridiplantae > Streptophyta > Magnoliopsida > Asterales > Asteraceae > Tanacetum > Tanacetum coccineum. Next base: position 15,481 of record BQNB010038238.1, on the reverse strand, counting down.
AGTAGTATTAAGAAATGGATGCTTGAACCGGTTAAGGTCAAGTGCATATTCTTGGGATACCATAAAGGTATAGTGGATAATAAGCTTTGAAGGTTAGATGACGTTACTTCAAAGGTAGTGCTTAACAGGAATATGAGTTTCAATGAAAGTGGGGAATACAAAAAAACTTTAATTGGTTATGGTGTAGGTACGGGTTCAGTGCAGGTGTTGCAAGGAGTTGAGTTTGAGGTGGAACCGCAGGAGGCTCATACATTTGAGGTGGAACCTCATGGGAATTTTGATCATGTACCTGGTTCACATGAAGTACAAACTCAAAATTTGATATACTATCATTCAGCACGTGATAGGGAGCAACACTTAGCATGGGAATAATTCAGCTATAGAGAAGACAGTAATGAGGCTGCTTTTGCAGTTGCTGCAGTGGAGAAAATTTATGCACATGAGTCATTGACTTTCAATAATACAGTTGCTTGTAAGGTGATTTTCAAGTGGAAGGCTAGATTGAAAGATGATATGAATGCTCATTCAGATGTGTATGTGCTCAGCAACTAGTGACGACAACAATGGCTATTACTAGGAGTATACACCAGGTATGTTCATACATCTATTTTTCTATATAGATGATATGGTTTTTCTTATGAATGCAAAGCTAAGATCTGGGCTACCAAGGATTTGTTGAATAAAGGAAAGGGAAATGTACTTGGTATAGAGATCGCCAGAGATTAGAGTGGTAATACTCTGAGGGTGTCGCAGTCCAGGTTTTACAACGAGAAGTTGGTACAGACTTTGTTGGAGGGGCACTCCATACTATCATTGGAGGGTAGTCTATGAGGGGACTGTGATGTGGAAAAAAATGATAAGTGGTCATGTATATATGTAGTTGGAAGCCAGGAGTATCAGGTGGTCTGCACGAGACCTGGCATAGCATCTGCAAATGTGGGTATGCCAGATAGGTTTGATCGTGGATTACATATATGTGCAGGTATTTGTGGATTGACTACGCCATGGGTAGATCGATCACTGTCATGGGTAGATCAATCACGAGGTACGGGTTTATGATACAAGGATGTGCAGAAAGCTGAGAAGTTATGATGCTGCACATGATGGCTTTGTGAACAACTGAAGCGACATACTTGACACTTACGGAGGCTGAAAAGGAGGCTATTTGGCTAAAGGGATTCGCAATAGAGTCAGGATTCGAGCTAAAGATAGTAGCGGGTATTGCTACAGGTGCCTTGTCAAAGGCTATCCCCGGTTCGAGGTTCCAGCACTAGTTGAAGCTGCTGTGTATCGAATATTTCTAATATGATACTAATGTGGAAATTGTTATATAGATTAGTATCCATATTAGTCTACTTATGGTAAGTCTAGGGGGTTATATTGTAACTTTAGTTCTTGTTTAAGTCAAAGTAGGAGTTGAAGTCGGTTCCATGCATTATATAACGCATAGATGACTTAGGTCTTAGGCATACGACTTGTCTTTCTCATTTGTTGCAGGTTACAACTCGCTTAAGAGTTGGTTTTCATCCCCTCTCAACTTCACAACAAGGAGATGAGGGGGGATGTGTCTTTGTTATGTAACATTCTTTCCATTGTTCTTAATAAACAATATTTAAGAGCATCTCGTGTGGTTTTACTTTTTTAGTCGTGATCATGTTTGTGTGTGTGTGTCAGGTACGTCACACGGTCGTTTCCGCATTCTAGATTCCAAGGTTGTTGGTTTCCAACATGTATGAAAGCCAATGTCAAATGGTTGGATTGGTCTTCTGACCCATTTAACACTTCTGTCCTTTCCGTGTAATTCTTGTCCTAGTTACTTGCTAGTTGTTTTGGCTCTCTAATAAAAGGGGGGAATTGCATATGTAAATACAAGTTTTTATTACATGATTTACAATGTTGGTTAAACATGTTTTGAAGAAATATGCAGATATGTGTGTTTTAGTGAGTATATATGTAACTGCCATTTAATAAATTCTAAACACTTTTTTTTCTTCTTTTATTTTTTACATGATTGCATATAGGTTTCTTTTTCAAAACTAAAACGAGGAAAAAGACAATCCAAAATCAAACTAGCTATTAAATTGATAAATGATGATATCAACCCAAGGAATTTCCGTAACAAAGTTTCACTTCCACTTTGAAATATTAAAAAATAACAAAGTTTCATTTATTTTATTAGAGCTAGATCACTAGCATGGAAAAACCTGAAGGAAGGTTGGGATTTCGTAGCCACATAGTAATATCACATGAAGTTTAGAAAAAAACTTGAGATCTTCCTTTCAAGAAGTCTCATTTTATTATAAATAAACAAATTTGGTATGGCGTTCATTGATAAGCTTTAGTTTGGTCCTCTTGTTGTTCACGACATCTACAAGGCTTATATCGACGTGACCCAGAGATTCCTAATGGTATATAAAGTCGTTTTAGTACCGTACCTTTAATCATATAGCAATAGTTCAAATCCATTGTACCTTTGGATGAGTTAGCTTTTTCCATGAAGTACTAACGACTTCCAAATGCAATATATCATTTGTTGGTGAATTTGCTAACGTAAACTCAAAATCTTTTCCCCATCTTGGATTGTGATTCTTCTTCATGGGATGCAAATATCCAAATCTGGAAAATATGAAAGAGCGACATATTTTAAAGAAACTCGAGCGAAACTCACCTTGAAATAAAAATTACCCTGGTTTTTCTTAATTTTCCTTGAAAAGTGAATGAAACTGATGGATTGGTGTGATATTTTCCTTCAAGATTTTCACATTCGTGTATTACAACGATAAGCAAGCCTCCGCCATTAGGAGTTCCTATAGGAGGCTTTCGAGATGGAACTGGAAAATCAATTGGGATTTTGTCATCAACAAGCGTATTGTACAAAATTTCAACCGTGATTTGGCCATGTGACTTCTTTTTTTGCGAGTTACTTGAGTCCATATAAGCTAGGAGATCAAGATTTAGTGACTTTCGCTCTTCGGTAATAAGATCTTTCAATGGTACGACACTCATCCCCATGCATATTAGCTGTCATTCTTATCCCATGTGTCTCCCATTAGTTGTCAATCATGATTAGCCTACCAATCTTTTTTAGTACAATCATTGATTACGCGTCTATCCATTTATCTTGTACCCCTATTATATTGTCAATTTCATGATTACGATAATGGAACAACAATGTTTAACCATGTAAATATATCTCTTTTATTAATTTATCTCATTCTATTATTGATTGACTTGTTCATGATTTAACAACTAGGCTAATCTTGATTGACATATAATGGAGAAACGTTTTGGGATTAGAATGACAGTAGAAATGCGACATTCGGATTCCATGATACTTACACATATTATCAAAGAGCATTCATGCGTTTTGATTTTTAAAGTCCATACTATATATATTCAGCAGTGCTTAGCTTGTGTGTTGACATTTTAATCAAAACGTGGGACTTAAGCAATCTTTTTACTGACAGAATCCAAATATATAGTTACCCCTCTTTATTGCTTGATGTGCCTCTGGTATTGTTTTAAAAGAGTTTTTGACCTTTTTATTATTAGATGCTCTATAACTGATTTTGAATATCCATTTACATCCACTTAAGAAATGGTTGTGGTTTTTATCCTGATCTAAGATTAACCTGGGAGGGAGAGCCTTTTTCTAACTCAGATGTACGTGGCGTGATTGGGTTAATCCGAGACTATTCCGACATTTCTGGCCACCCTCAATGTACTCACCTTGTAACCGTTTATTCCGAGACCTTTGTTTAAAAGCATAAATACATTACACTAGGCATTTGATGGTGGTTAATAAACCATCATTTAATAACATTTTTTTCAAAAGTTCAAAAGCGTATACGTACTGACCTTTTATGTTGCGAACCAAGATTTCAAGAACTTGAACATCAGGGTCTATCACGTAAAAGTTGAACCTGTATTCCATTCAGGATTCAAGTTCTTGTGTTTCACATCCGTTCTATGGAATCTAGACCTGGATTTTGTTAGTCTCAGTTTTCCACGTAAGGATCAGATGCAACCAGAAAACTCATCCTTTTTAGCTTTGTTGCTCTTATAACATTCACATTCAGGATTCCAATCGGCCGCTTTTTGTCTCTGCCAGTGTGGTATGTGAAGTAAAATGTTACATATATTCTTTTGTGAAACAATTTTAATTTGGGGAGGTTATCTTAACGTCAGGGGGTCGGTTACTGGTTCCTTGATGCATTTTTGGGGACATATGATGCTTACAATCTGGTCTGTGACTGAGTTCCTGTTCGATAAAGTCGATTATAATTTAAAAGCAGAAAACTTTCATTTCTTTCGTTGTTTTGATTCTTGAAAAGTTGTTTTTTTACCAATAATACTCGTGAAGGCTGCATTACACTTTCTCTGATACTAGTGATGCAGTGCAGATCTTGATTTCTTATTGGTCTTCATAGTATACTTTTATTTGGTCTATACAAAAGTCACTTAGCTATTTATTTTGTTTAACTTAGGTTCTGTGTCAACAAGTTATTCTTTTTAACCATAGCTTGAGGGTGATAATTCAATCTCTTGTTTTATACACTTCAAAAAATTTTCTTATGGGACATCTTTTTGCACTTAAAATATCACTAGTTTACAAGAACAAACAAGATAAATATTTAATACATAACTTACTCTGTATCTTAATATTAGTTACATTGAAGATATTTACCAACTCAAGTTCCAGAAAAAAAAGCGTAGCAACCATCAAAACTATAAACTTTATATTTCAAACTTAAAACATCATTTAAATACTTACTTGTTGTTCATGTTATTTATTCTCGATATCAGCCATCAATGAAAGTTTGTTTGTACGCGTCCTGCATCATGAAATCATTTTTGAGGGGAAGAGCTCCAACTATACTACAGCTGGTAAAGGTGTGTAAGTAGATTGTTAATATTTGATTCAATATGCGAAGGCATGGTTGACAATGATCAGCCTCACGACAAAATCATCCATCTATCAGTATTCGAAATTAAAAAACAGTTTTGGTAGGGTTTTTTTTTTTGGTAAAGGTTTCACCGGTTAAAACCAGTTTTGGTATGTTTTAAAATTTAATAAGTGGTAACCACAACCTCTCGTTTATGGGTTTCTTAATACACGCTTTAACCTTGTCGTTCATGGAATTTATAATTTGATCATGCTATCCTGTCTATAAATAACAATTGTCTTGTTCATGATGAATGAGAAGACTAAAACTGAATTCTTCTTTTTTTACTTAATTATGTCCTTGTATACCAAAATCTCTTAGTTTTGTACGTAGTTAGTTTAAACTTAATAATGTATTTGAAAGTTGTTGATTAATTTGCTGTTGAACAAACATAATAAAATGTATGAGAAGATACTTTTGACATGTTTGTAACCATTTTGTTGGTATTACTTAACGTCAGAAAGGGACGAACTGGTCACAATTGGTCCTGTGCATTTACAAAATAAATGACGAAAACGAAGGAACACAAATTTTTGAGACAGTGCACTTAGGAAAAATCGAGGGGGGATTTTTACAAAAAAATTAATACACTACGCTAAAATTCCATGGGTGTCACCAAGACCCCCCAGGACACCCCCTGGTTCCGTCCCTAATCAGAAAGTCAGCATATTGAGTGATCTCTTATTACATTTCAGGGTTACGTACCATCGTATGCTTTCACGGTTGTTGTTATTGAAATAATAAGCTAGGCTACCATCAGTGAGTCTGAGTTATCTCGGGTTAGATCCTAAAAGTTTTATTCTTCTTGAATCTACTTGTTTGCATGAACACATTTCAATCTCTTCTCTATCACCCTGTACTCCTAAACTCTTTCTCGTTAAATAAATTACAGATTAATGACATCTATCTCTAATGGAAAATTACATTCTTTCATGTTGTAGTTTAGCATTCACCTGGTCCAGCTTGTAGCAAACTTATGTTGTAGTTTTACACTTAACCCTTTCTCAGATATACATAAATCTTATTCTAGAATAAGCGTCTAAACTAAAATCTACAAAAACATCCAAAGAAAACAAATAAATGCCTTAACAATAAAAACCCCCCCCCACCCAAACCCAATTTCTTGCAATTTATTGAAACAACAATCAGAAATGTTATTTTGTTTTTACGTAATGTTTCCTTTGTAATAACGAAAGAAAAAACCACATCTTACATCAAGGCAAATTTCTAACCTTTCCACCAAATATTCTATCAAATATTGTTCTGCGTGCTGGTTTTAATGTTGGTTCTATTGGGACGCAAACCATGTAACCGGGTAATCCATCCCGCTGATAATAAAGGTCAGTTACAAAATGGCGGTTAAAAACGGTTATATCTGTTTTACAATTATTTTACCATGGGTTACGACTCTCGATCGTTACCTTTTCAATTCTGTATCAAATATGCAACGATTCGTAAACATTAAAACATGTTGGTCAGATTAAGATTTAATAAATACTTACCATTTTTTTCTTGGTATATAACATTTAAAATAAATATCGTCTTGCAATTCTTATAAATACACAATCAGAATAATCTTGTGCATTGTTATCGGGCGGAATCCAACGATTGCCACCAACAGTGAACATTTAGTGGCAAAAACAAATGGGTTTCCACCCATTTGCAAGTCTGTGTCAAGAAACAAATTAACCGAAAATAAAACATAACTCAGAAATCAAATAAAAGGGGTTAGGCACGACAGCAGTTTTTATTTCTTATCATAGATTGAAAACAAAAGGAAACCACTTAATCTGGATAAAGGAAGTCATCTAAAAAAAAGGGACTGAGAATTAAAAATCTTAAAAAGAGGACAAACCACCCTTTTTGCGAAAGATTCATATTCGAATCCCTCAATAGGATTCTTAACCGATTATTGTTTTACAAAGAAATCCTAATTTTGCGGCGTTTATCAGATCCCCAAAAATCGAGCGAAACCCTAATTTTTACACAATTAAATTTGAGGTATCTGTGGTTGCGGAACTCAAGAAGAAAAATGAGCGACTAAACTCGCCGTTCTCTATTCGGCGGACAAAACCAACCAAGACAGAGAAGACAGTTTTAAATTCAGATCCAAGGAGACAACTCGAAGGAGACGTACTCCTCACAAATAAAAATGGGGCGGACAAAAAATAAGAGAGAAGGGGCACCGGGTTTAATAACCCTAACAGGTTTACAAAAAAGACTCCCTTCTCCCCTACCACTTTTTCATTTTTTAGTATAATCAGATTTTAGTTATATAGACTTTTAGTTTTGGATTTTTTAAATGTTACCCCTATAATTTAAGCTAGTAATTTTCCTAAACACCATAGATAGGAAAAAGTAGTAAACTTAGTAATTTCTCTACTTACGAATCGAGAGAATAATTTTTAAGGGGAGTTAATAACCTTAGTTATTACGTTTTAGGAATATAAAATCCCTAAGGATTGTTTTTTTTTGGAAAAAACTAGGTCCCCGTTAAGATTCATAAGCCGAGTTCAGGCGCAAAATCAGAGTAATCTACACAAAATCCGGAACACTTAGTGTTAGGTATTTTATTTTGGAGATTTTATTTAATATCCTAGAGATATGACGAAAGAAAGTGGAGATACTTCGAAAAAGGAAGTAAGTACTACTAGTACACCCCAATTCCAATGTCCAATTTTAAAACCCTCGAATTACTCATTATGGGCAATTCGAATGCAAATCATTCTCGAAAGCAATTGGCATATGGAGGAACGATTAGAAACCAAATAAAACAAAACCAAGGAAAGATACACAAAAAAGACAAAACTGCTACGCGTTCCTTACAAGCCTTATAGAAGAACAATTGCTTTATTAAATCACAAAACACAAAACCGACGAAAACCTGATTGGGATGCCTTAAAAAACTGGACACATAGGAGAAGTAAAGAGTCCAAACAAGCAGGTTAGCAAACAATCAAATCTCGAATTTGAGATGTTAACATCGACGGAAGACGAGACCATCGAAACCTTACGCAAAAACTAACAACCATAGTAAACAAAGCAGCCAGTCTAGGGCATACAATGGAAGATGAAACACTAGTACGTAAACTATTAAATGTTGTACCCGATAGGTATCTGCAAATAGTTGCGTCAATAGAGCAATACTCGGATCTCGCATGAAATGACCTTAGAAGATGCAAAGGTAGACTTAAGATATGAAGAAAGAATAGTTATACGAAAGGCAAACAAAGTGAACAATCAAGTAAATTAATGTTCAATCGGACATTAGAGAATAAAGGATTGGTATTTTAGTGGACGTGGACGTGGAAAACATTATTTCTTCACAAGGAAGATACCATGAGTATTTTTTAAGGATGAGGGAAGTGGAGAAAAAACTCTCATAAGATTATAGGGTGATAACTTCAAGAAATCATGATTATAAGGTCTAGCCAAAAACTACAATGCTACAGATGCAAGAAGATAGAGAATATTGCACCTAAATGTCCTCAAGGTACAAAACCTAACGTGCAATCATATCCTCGTTGTTGAAGTTTTAGAACCAAACCTTACTAATGGCAATTTTTGAAGGAAGAAGAACAAAAGTCTTCGCTACTTGAAGAAGTGTAGGATATAAAGAGAAACAAATATGGATAGTCTTTGGTATTTAGAAACGGGAGCTAGTAATCAAATGACCTGGAGTGTGAGATAATCTCCAAAGGAATTAGCATGGAAGGTTAGTGGAAAGGTAAGGAATTCAGGAGATGGTTCATACATAGGATCAAAGGGATAAAGTTCAATTCTAATAGAATGTGATGAGGTGAAGCAAAGTATCATATCTCACGTATATTCTTTACTGACTTAAGAGAACTTATTGAGCTTTGGACAATTAATGAAATTGGTTGTTAAGTAGTATTGGTAGACGACGATTTACGACTTTATGGACATGGATAGCAAAAATTCTTCATGAATGTTACACGGACAGTAGAAATCCCGGTATTTATATGGCAGCAATCTGAGGACTTAGGTAACCTGTCTGCTTCTAGCCAAACTAAAATAAGTATTCATGGTTATGGCTCGCACAAGGGGGGGTTCCTTGGTCTACTCAACTTTGAGACATCTAAGATCAATGGGCGCAAAGAGATTTAGTTCATGGGATACCTTCCCATTAATGTTCAACACCAATGTTTGTGATGTCTTTTTATAATTGGTAATCATTAAAAGAGCGCCATTCCAAACTAGGCATAAGCTAGATTTACCCCGCTTTAGATTTTGTTTATGGAGATTTTTATGGACTCAATCACACCACCAACACCTTTTGCGAAGAAATACTTATTTCTTGTTTGTTGACGATTACTCAAGATTATGTGGGTTACTTCTTATACTTCGATAGTACAAGCATTTGATACTTTCAAGGAATTTTAAGATAATTGATAGAAAACGAATTAAGTACGACATTGTAGTTGTTGAGAAGGGTCGAGGAGGAGGAATTCACATAAAAATGGAATTCACGCAATACTTGTAAGGAAAACGGCATAGCACGGGACACTTACTGCACTTACGCGCCACAACAATATGGAGTAGCTCGATTGAAGAAATAGGGTCCTAATCATGTCACAACTAGAATGTTTGATGTAAAGCCATCGAACCTGCACTACAAAATTTTTGGGCTGAAGCAGTTTATGACAAGCCATATACATCTTAAATAGTGTTCCTACAAAAGCACTAGAAGATATTACTCCATACGAAGCAATTAAACATTGAAAGCCAATACTTTGATTATCTCAGAGTTTCGGTGCATAGCATATTGCATAAGGTATCCATCATAACATCTCGAATAAGTAGTTGTTAGAAGCACTAAAATGGTATACTTAGGAAACGAACAAGGATCAAAAGCTTATCGATTATTTGATCCAACAATACAAAGGATATGTGTTAGTAGAGATGTGAAGTTTAAGGAGAATGAAACATGGGATTGGAAAGATTACATGAGTGAACTCATTAAGTACGACCTGAATGGAATGACCTTCAGAATAGGTAGTCTTGAAAGCACAATGAACATCATGATCTTGGATTTAAACATTAGAAGTTGACATAAACTTTCCTATACAATGATGATGATGACTATGTATCACCAACAAGAGACTCTCCCTCACATTCTCAAACATCTCACACACCATCAACAAGTTCATCACAAGTAAATTCCCAAGTCACACCTAACATCTCAACACAATCTTACTATCAAAGTGATAATGATTCAATTCAAATCAACAAATTCACCATCACACTTTGATCACACACCGTTGAGAGTTTTAGAACACTAAGTGACCCTTTACTGAAGAACACCGAGGAATTATAATAGCTGATGATGAACCCAAGAACTACAAGGTTAGCTATCAAGCGATAAAAAAATGGATTGAGCAATGAAGGTCGTGGTTAGATTCTTCTATAGAAACATTACATGGGATTTAACCCACTTACCCAAAGGACATAAAGATATAGGCTTAAAATGGGTTATTTAAGGGACTTCAGAAGATGCTAATGGAAATATAATCCATGCATAAAGCTTGGATTAGTAGCATAAGGTACATACAAAGCATGGCATAGGGTCTTTGAAGAAGTCTTCGCACCAGTTGCAAGTTGAAAACAATACAGGTTATTACTTTTGCCATAAGCTGCTAACTATTAATGGGAAGTAATATACCTTGACATTAAAAATATGCATTTTTTTCATACATGGAGATTTTAAGGCAAGAAGTGTACGTCACACATAAACCGAATGGATTTGTAAGAGAACAAGACAATGGAAAAGGGTCTTATAGGCTTATAAAAGCTCTATATGGACTAAGACAAGCACCCCCCCCCCTTAATGGTGCATGCACATAAAATTAGACAAAACACTTTGAAGTTATTAGATTTTCAAGAAATGTGAACTAGTGAAGCTATCTACTATCAAGACTTCAAAGGGACTCAACACTACTAATAGGAGTCTATGTAGATGATCTAATCATCACCGGCACACCAAAGAAGGAGATCGATTTCAAAGCTCAAAAATGGAAGAAAAATTCGAAATGAGTGATCTAGGATTGTTAGCCTACTATCTAGGAATAGAAGTCACACAAACTAATGGTGACATCTCAATAAAGCAATCCGCATACGCGAGCAAAATTTAAGGGAAAAAAAAAGCTGGAATGATAGACTGCAATGAGACATTGATACCAATGGATCAGGAACAAGACTAACGAAGATTACGGAAGGAACAATGGTCAATTCAACCGAATATCAAAGCTTTATTGATGCTTTAATGTGTTTTGCTTCACACAAGATACGGTACTTAAGTTATTCTGTAGGTTTAACTTTGGTCTTTATATGAAAGAAACTGAGAGCAAAATATGAAGGCTATAAGACAAGTACTCGCTATGTAAAAGGAAACGAAGGATTATGGAATCACTAAAGCCATAACGGAGGAAACAAGATATTGGAGTACAGAAACAGTAGCTACGGAGTCAACACTCAAAGAAGGAAAGGGAATACGGCATAATATTCTAATATGGTGAATCACCAATTAGCTGGGTACAAATAACTAAGCCTCTGTTGCACTATCATCATGTGATCAGATTTCATACGCTAGCAAAACTGCAGCGAATCTCATGCTTATGGTTGAAGTGACTACTATGCATGCTATTCTCATTCTCAAGAAGAGAATAGTTACAATACAGTTGAATACAAGTCTGCTATTCACTTTTGAAGACCCTGTATTTACAATGGAATGAGCCAAAATACACATTAAACACGAATGTTCCACTTCATTAGAGAATTGAGTTGATAAGAGAAGAACATCAAGTCGAATTCATACATGAGGAGAATACCCAGAAGCGGGACATAATTACAAAAGCACTCCCGATAGATCCTTAGTCTTAACCATGAGAAACTCATCGGATTAAAAGAACCTTCGTGCACAGCGTTTGTGATTTGGGGGAGATTATTGAGCACGAACCCAATTAAACGGGTAATTACCCTACCACACTGTCATAAGTCTGTTTCAAATGGCGGTTACAAAAAACGGGTTATTACTGTTTTACAGTTATCTTTACAAGGGTCACTGACTCTCGGTCGGTAATAACGAAAGAAAAAACCACATCTTGTTATTGTAAAATATAGGATAATTACATCATGGCAAATTTCGTACCATTCCACCAAATATTCTAGTAAATATTGTTCTGCGTGCTGGTTTTGATGTTGGTTGTAATGCATTGTTGAATTTCTCTTGTAAAGTCAGCACAGACTCCAGACTGACCAAAACCTCAGCCATGGTAGGGCGTTGCTCTAGATCTCTATGCAAACATGCCTCTGCAGTTCGAACAAACTCCTTTAAACTTTGGGGGGCTATTTGATCTATTATATCAGAATCGAGTATCTGCTTTAATTTTCTCTTTTTGATAGATTCAATAGCCCAGATTGCTAAACCAATATGGTCTTCATCATGACAAGTATCCACAGCTCGCTTCCTACATAGCACCTCAAATAATACTACCCCAAAAGCATACACGTCACTCTTCCTTGTCAAGTTATTAGTATAAACATAATCAGGATCTAAATACCCAAAAGTGCCTTTAATAGCATCTGACTCTAAGTAAGTCTGGTTCCTCGGAACTATTTTTGCCAACCCAAGGTCTGCAATTGTGGCGGTCCAGCTTTCATCTAACAAAACATTTGCGCTCTTGATATCGTGATGTATAACCCCAACCTCAACCCCAGTGTGAAGGTAGTGCAAGCCACGACCGGCATCTATGCAAATGTTGAGTCGCTGAAGCCATGAAAGAGGAGTACCAAGTTTATGTAGATGATCATATAGTGATCCATTGGGTATATATTCATATACAAGGACCATCTTTTCTCCTTGATTACAATAGCCAATTAAAGATACAATATTACAGTGCCGAAAAGTAGAAAGCATTTCAACTTAAGGCCAAAACTCAGCTGCTCCTGGATTGGACTTGGAGTCCAACCTTTTAATTGCAGCCACTACAAGATTTGATCCATCGAAAATCTTACCTTTGTAGACTTTCCCAAAGCTACCTATCCCAACTACTAAAGTTTCGTCAAAGCTTTTGGTTGCTAATTGAATCTCATGAAGATGGAAACGACGGCATGGTTGTGATCTTTTTATGGAGGAGTATGACGAGGAATCCGAGGTGGAGGGTAAGGAGAATGAGAAGGAGGTAGATGGTTCAGATAACTATCAATCGCAAAAAAATATACCATATGTAAATGGTATGTAACCCAAATATGCATATTTTTCTTTATTGCAAGTAAAAACGGCATCTCTAATTTATCCTCTATGTCCAAAATTTGTATGTGCAAAATAAGTTTTCTTCGAATAATCGTGTAACCAGCAGTGACAAACTATTGGTCCCTAACTTACGGATCTATGGTTCGATATACCAAAAGTTGTGAAATAATCTCAATTTCATTAATCAGTCATCATAAAATATTGTTTACATCTGTGTTCTATTTATACAACATGAAAAGTCACGAATCAAAGGGTCGTGATGGTTCGTTTAAGTCAATAGACATGTTGCTTCATTTGTAACTGCCAAAAAGCTTCTTTTTTTTAAACTACCTATAACTGTTTTTTAACTAACTATGTTTCCAGCAATTGGGATTAACCCAACAGATCTCTCCAATTGCCATGGCATCAACCACTCCTTGAAGAAGTTCTTTTCGGATCTCTTGTTGTTGCAATCTAAAGAAGTCTAACCTCTGTGTCTCCAGTTTGACATAGTTATCTACTATATATTGCTGTAACAACCGAGCAAAATATAACAGACATGACTTGTCATTCTTCCTAATCTGGAGCTTGTATGCATAATACTCTCTAACGGAAACAAATTTGGAGTCTACATCTTTTTGGGCCAAAACTGCAATGAAACATTTTTTAAGCATTAGAATTTTTTTTATGTAAGCCTAAGAAGTAAAGTGAATACGTGATAATTATATTACTGAAATAACAAATCTTCAACATTTACAGCATTTTGGGGAGATATAAGGTTTGCAGCACTTGGTTTTGCCTTCCCTCTTATTTTATATTCCTTTTCACCCCTTTTTAGAATTCCCTGGTGCCATCCAAGTTCTCCAAACGGAAACATCAAAGGATACTGTAATGCGTCATAGCAACCGTAATAATATTCAATCTTTCTAGATTGATTACTATGGATTTTGACTTCAATGTTCCTATGACTCTGTTCTCCATTTTCCTCTCCATCAACCCACACTGCTGCAACTTGCGAAACCTCCGGCTTATTATGTTGGAAAATTATAATCCAATTAATCTTTGTATAAAATTAGTTAGTAAAAGTTTGTAAATTTTAGGAATGGGTCAAAAGCCCACAAAACAGACCCAACAAACCCATTAGGTTAGACAGATTCGGTTGAATGAAGATAAAAGGCATGTCGTATGGTTTTTCTCTGAACCGTCACATCTCTTCATTCACACCGATTCAACATGTATAAATAGGATAGGAATTTCTGTAAACAACCATTCCCTTCAGATTATTTTATATCAGATTTTTAAAGGGATCCCCCCATCTTCCTGTTCTTTTTATTCTTGTATGATGATGATTAATCATGAAGTTGTTTGATCTTTATTCAATCTTGGAAATAACCCATCAAAGATGCGTATCATATTATATAGTCTTTGATCTTGTGAGGGAAGTGTTTTAAGGATGATCTGATAGTTCTCTGGTTGAGGAACGTCTTTCAGGCTTCAAAAGAAACAAGCATAAGGATTTTTTTTCAAGTGCTTTCATGCATATTTCAGTCGCGTATTTAGATAACCTATCAGAAGACGCCAAACGGTTTTCTAATTCATGCTCGGTATCATGGAAATACAATTGAAGATTCTTGGCATTATCATTCTCAGGGACCAAATCGTTGATAAAGTGGTAAACCTGACCTTGCACTCTGAATGTGTAAACCCCATTGTTCCGCTTGGTAAGATTTGCATCTGATTTCACTCCGAGAGAAGTAAAAGCGAAGAGATTGTTATAAGTTCTAATGCATGTTGGAAATTTTTTTGAATCTTCTGATGTTGATGTTAAGAGTTTTTTTAGAATACTCAGAAGCTCGTTGTTATTTAAAACAACACGACCATCTAAACAACAAAAGTTTTTTTGTTTCGGAGTAGAACTTGGTAGCACCACAATGAGTACAATCTTGCATCCGAGGTAATGTCTCAGCCATCAACGGAATGAACTGCAGCAACTCTCTTCCTGTCATTGAGCATAGCAGTAGTCTTTAAATGATCTATTCAGATACTTAAAAGTTGCAGTCAAAGTTCAGTTGTTACAACATTATATATGAAAAGAAAGTTACTCGTATAACAAACCTTTTCGACGAGATTTCGGCGTTCTTCTTCTTCTAGTACATTTTTGAGCCTCTTCATTATCTTATGCATATCAATAGCGTTAATAGTAGATAAAGATCAGGAATGGTTCTACAAGATACACTTTATCTATATATATTAGGGTTAATGACATATAATAGCAACGTACTTT
>BQNB010038237.1:0-48888 GCA_026074375.1 Tanacetum coccineum | reverse complement strand
CCCTCTCCACACATGGAGAGGGTGTTGGTTCTCTTTGTATTTTCCCACATAGTTCAATCAACCATCCCATATTTTTCCATTTTACTTTTTCTCTCTAGTTCATCTTTTGTGTGAAATAGTAATTCTTCAGATAGTGGACCAACTTTTATTAGAAATGTGAATGCTAAAGGTCCACAAGGCAGACCCAAGCCTGTAAAGGCCTGGGTCCCTAAAAGAAACTAATTTCTCTTTTTCATGTGCGGGATCATCCACTAAAGAACATGGTAGTTAGTTTAACTAAAATCTGGCTTAAGTAGTATTAATACTGGTAGTTAGTAGTATTAATTCTGGTAGTTAGTAGTATTAATTCTGGTAGTTAGTAGTATTAATTTAGGTAGTTAGTTTAAGTTAATTCTGTCTATACAAACTCTTGCAGCATGTTTTTCTTTGTTTTAATCTAATTCTTGCAGGAATAGCATGGATTTGCAGATGTAAGGCAGGTGTGCTTCAGTAAAAACTTAATTCTGGTTGAAAAAGAGTTAATTCGGGTTGTATCATAATTAATTCTGGTTGACCAAAGTTAATTATGGTAGTGTAAATTTTAATATTGGTAGGTTATTGTTAGTGCTGGTTGTGGGAAAATTGACTTTTTTCTGCTTTAACACTGTTCAAATGTTACCGTTACAGATTTTTACGGCGCTATTGTCGTTACCAGAGAAGCTATATATAGATAAAGTTTGATTTCTCTTTCATACTTATCTGTTTATTGCTATCTCCTTTTTCGCAAAGTAAAAATCTTCCTTATTTTTATAACGAATACAGTCAATTGTCTTGTTACCAGCATCTACAACCTCTCTCGTAACTAAACCCTGTAAACTTTCAGTTCAAGTCACTACCTTTTCTTACTACTTTCGATTCATGGCCCAATTAAAATACTGCGACAAACACAATCAAGTGGGGTTTTTGCGCAAGCCTGACGAAAGTGCAGGGTTTGCAGAGATAGTGGATTTTCTACGAGGTTCCAACCTCAGGTATGCTTTATCTACTAATCCAACTATCTATGATTCCCTAGTCAAACAGTTTTGGCAGACTGCTACTGCCAACACTATTGCTGATGGGACTCTAGAGTTACATGCAACTATTGATACCACTGAGTATACAATCACTGAGGCATCTATTAGAGATAAGCTTCACTTAGAAGATGCTTCAGGGATTACAATGTTGCCAAATAATGAGATTTTTGAAGGGATGGGGCAAATGGGGTATCCTACTGACGGATCTTTCACCTTTTGGAAAAGCTTTTTCACACCCCAATGGAGATTTTTAGTCCACCATCTTTTGCATTGTATAAGCTCTAAAAGTGGTGGATGGGATCAATTTGGTAGCAATATTGCTACTGCTTTGATTTGTCTTTCCACTGGCAGAGTTTATAATTTTTCAAAACTAATTTTTGATGGCATGGTGGCAAACTTAAAAAGCAAAACAAAGTTTTTGATGTATCCTCGTTTTCTGCAACTGATTTTGGATATTCAAACGGAAAACAAACACCCTTATCTAGCTGTGACCCTGACCAAAAAGATTTTTGGGAATATGAAAAGGGGTTTTAGAGGGGTACCAAGACCTTTGTTGCCTGCTATGCTGCTTGTTACTAATCCAAATGCAGGTCAAGAACATCCTGATGTGGCTCAATCTCAACCATCATCATCCACAATTCCAGTACCATCTACATCCTTACCACCAGTACAATCTCCATCACCTATACCTACCCATATCCTTGCATCTATACCTACACCTATCCCTGCAACCGACCCAGAACCTATGGAGCACACTAATGAGGAACCATCTCCTGCATACCATCACTTCTCACCCCTACAAAAGCATGCCCAAGAACAGATGTCTGTAGATGATTTACTTCAATTAGTTCCTCAATTATTGACAAGAATTGATAGTTTGGAAAAGGATCTCAAGCAAACCAAGCTGACAATGGGGAGTGCTATTGTGAAGTTGGTTAAGAAGGTGAAGAAGTTGGAAGGTATGTTAAAGAGGAAAAATGTGGTCTTCTCGGACTCTGAAGAGGAAGAACCTGTGGATCAGGGGAGGGAAAAGTCCAAGATATCGCTCTATTTCTTTGGTACAATGCTTGGTTACACTCCTTCTAAGGCTACTATCAACATTTCAGGGAGGAACATATTGAAGACATAAGCCTAATTACATTAGAAGGCAGCTAACACACTCTCCAAAGGGTTGCCCTCTCAAAAGTCCAACTGTCCATAGATAAGGGAAGGAGGTATAACAGAAGGAAAGAGACAAAGGGAAATAAGGTTGTCACAACTTGGATTTTTCAAGAAAAGGTTAATACTAAGGTGCTGAAAAGTTAATACACTAGCTGAAGGAGTTAAATACTGGCAGAATAAAGTTAGTACTGTATGGGCAAGTTAGTACACACGAGCATTACCCAGTCTATTCCATCACCTGATAAATGGCTAATGAAGGAAAAGCTCCATGATGCTTGAAGAAGCTCTAATACTATGGAAACATAATTCTACAGAGTAAGCATCTTGCTGAAGCTATCAAATTTGGATTACTTTTGGAACAGAACAGAGGCTAAACAATACACTTGGAGTCCTCTCTAGCATAAAGAATTGCGAGAAGAAGAGGAAATTAAATGAGCAAAAAAATAAAAAGAAGAGCTCAAGTTCAGAATTGAGAACACAGCAATACACCAGATGAATATTGGGATCCTTTTTTTTTATTTAATTAGAGGAAACAAAGATTGAAGCAAATGGCAGATTGTCCAAAAGAGTAATGCTGGGAACGTGCCTTAACAAAAGAGACTTTGCAAAGAAGAAGATTGATCTAGTAATCAAGGAAGAAACATTTTGCAGAAGAAAAGAGCACTAGCTAAAAGAAATAAGCCATGAACCCATATCACACAACTGAAACTTATAATGATGAATTAGCTTAAAGAATCAGGGTACATGGAAGCTATCTCTAGCTGAAGAATGTAAGGTTTGAGAATGAAAGAAGAACTTGATAAAGCTGGGTGAAACAAAGTTGAATTCTTTTGCACCAATAAAACTTTGAAGCAAATAAAGATAGTTCCTGAAAAAGATTTGGCGAAGAACTACACCAAACCAAGACTTCAAAAATACTAAAGAGTGATGAAGCAAAAGATGATTGAGACCAACCAAAAAGACTGGAAAGAGGAGAAAACAGATGGCAAGGAAAGGATTACATACAAAGCTTGATAAGGGATGATTTTGAAGATTCAGATGAACTAGTAAACAAGATGATTCTGCTTTAGGTACTAAAATTTCTATTAATCTTGTTCCTGTAGCTATGAAATCACCTAGTATAGTTACGTATAAGATCATCAAGCAAGGAGAGAGAGGTGTGTACCCAAATTTTAGGGAAATATGGTACCTGATATAGTGTACATAAATTATATGAGCTATTTTGAAGGATATAGCCTAGGATGAACTTATTGATTGGATATAGATTGTTATGAATAATCTATTGTATGAGAGGACAGAGGATGAGCTTGATAAGGTCTTTGGGAAATATAAAGAATATGTTTGAGGAACCCCTTAGTACAGATCCTATTTGGAGTTTATTAGGTCAACAAAGGATCAAAAGTATATTGGAGATAATTATATACATTTTTTGCAGAAGTACACTGTTTTGAACTTGGGAGTCCAATGGATATATATATGCTAATTAAAAGACAATATCCTTTATCTGCTGAGGTATGCAAAGCTATGCTAGATAAGAAACTTCAAGGAGGAAAACCAGATGAGAATTGCTACAAAATGTTGAAAATAATGGAAAAGCAAGCTAGCATTAGGAAATAGTATAGGTGGATGAGTTAGAAATCTAGGATGGAAATGAGAAGAATAACACTTGGTGGAGGTGCTATGCACTAACACAACAAATGGTTATCAGTTCACCATGTCTAACGAAAACATAAGGACTTATTTGCTAGTCCAGGAGCAAACGGCGCCTGGACAGACTTCTTAAATCCGTTAAATGGCTTTTTATGGAAAAAAAAATACAATTTGCCAAAAATTGTATGGTTATCAACTCACCATATCTGGTTAGTAAAGAGTTGGCTAGCCCACAAGTTTATGGATTGTGGTAAAGGCTGTGAAAAAAAAACCATAACTAGTCCATAAGATTATGGCTTATGGTAAAGACAAATTACAAATCCATATTAGATGGTTGACACTTTACCAAAAAGTGGATGGTACATCAACTCAAAACCAAGTTTCAAGTTCTAAAGAGTTGACCATGGTCATCAAACCACCAGGTAATTTAACCTTTCCCTAGGTCGCAAAGGATTGACTAGCCCTGAGCAAACGGCTTACAAGTACAAGGCATAGTCTAATCCATTTATGGCTGAAATGGTTTGCCAAAAATCAAATGTACTCAACTCACCAATGTTTCATGTACTAGAGAGTTGAAATGTGTTTAGACGACCATAGGACATGCATCCTTTTCTGGTGGCCAAAGGACTGACTACTCCAGAGTAAATGGCTAACTGGTAAAGAGACATCAAATCCATTTAAAGTTTCAATGATTCACCTCTCACAGGAGTTAACACACCTAGAAGTGATGAGAATAGTCTAAAACCATATGATTTGATGTACATGTAGTCAATGTTACTGATATGAAGGGATGCTGAAAAGATTTGAAGAATAGTTGCTGCAGAGATAAAAAAGAGATGATTTGAAGAATTGCAGATCAAGAATAATTCAAAGAGTTTTATTTACAACATCCTCAGGAAGCTCAAATTAAAGACATTTGAAGAAACTTGAAGTTCACAAGTGAAGATCAGTTAAGGGGAGGAAATTGTTTGGAAAATAGATTGTAAAAGACTTAATACTGGTAGTATAACAGTTAAGTCTGGTAGTATTAGTTAGTTCTGGCAGTACTAAATTAATACTGGCAGTACTAAGTTAAGTCTGGCAGTACTAAAGTTAGTACTGGTAGAATAGCAGTACTATAGTTAGTATTGGTCGTATTTAGCTAAGTCTGTTTATATAACAGAATAGTAATAGTTATCTTAGAGATATCTTAGGAGATATCTTAGGAAAGGATATGCATTATCCTTTCACACGTTTGTAAAGCCCATTAGGGTTTTCCTTGGTGTATAAAAGGAACCCTACGGCATAGAGTTTTATATATGTAATAGAAGCATTGAAGCTTAATAGAAATCAATAGCAAATTTAGTATCATTGTTCTTCTTAATTCTTGTGTTAAGATTCCGCATTAACACTTGATATTCATAGTCAGTGTCTCTCACATAGTTGATTTAGATTTATACAAGTTAACTATTGTCTTACAAAGACTATATAGATCCAATACAAAGGACCTACAATGGTTGTTAGTTTATAACGTTAATGTATAACATGTATGTACATTAATAAACGTATCATAGTGGTTAGCTTATAATGTTAGTGTACAATAATGTATTTAAAATAGCAAACATAAAAAAAACTTTAGAAAAACATTTCTGCACCATTCTATCAACATTAATGTAACACAATAAAATATATATGCACCATTCTAAAATAATCATAAACCATGAATGTAATATAAATCTAACGGCTCCATCTAGAAAAACATTTCTGCACCATTCTAATAACATTAATGTAACACAGTAAAACATATATGCTAGATCAATAAAGACATGATTGAACCGTATTAAAATGTTCGAATAAATTCCCTAAACAAAATTCAATCCTAAATACTCAAAGGAAACCTAATTTAAAGAAACCGTAAACCATGAATGTAATATAAATCAAATGGCAACCCAAGAAAACCAAAGATATAAATAGTTAAAATAGTCTAAAAATACGGGTAAAAAAACTAGTCATCACCAAGTGACTCGTAAGTTGCTTATTCTTCATCACTTACATCTTCTTCGTCTGTTTCATCGCTTTTATCTTGTTCATCGCATTCATCTTCTTCATGAACTTCATCAATTTCTTCTTCTTCGTCGACTTATTCATTTGCATCAATTTCAGCATCGTCGTTATTTTTTTACACCCGCACATGTTATGACCTAATCCGCCATATTTGCTGCATGTGCGTTGTTTGAATGGGACTTTCCTTGTGGTTCTTGCTTGTTTTTTTACTTTACCTTGTTCAGCCGCACTTTTTCTTCTTTTAGAGCCCTTATTGCTAGATTTCTTAGGATTCTTAATTACAACTTTATCAGGTACAGTAACACCCAACAAATCCGCATATAGGGCTTCCTTATTGTGAGCAATCTGATGTTTGCATCTCATCTTCTAGTTGTTTCTTTAAATTTGTAACCGTTGTAAGGAACTGAGTTAATTTTTCAGTGTCGTTCCTTATAAGACTGACATAATCCTCAATTGTTGCATGAACATCCGCTGCATCTCATCTTCTAGTTGCATGCATTTAACTAATAAAACCCTAAATGAAACACTTATGTACTCATAAAACCCTAAATAAAACACTTATGTACATATATATGAAAGAGACGAGTTTCATTCTATATGAACGACACGAGTTTCATTCTATCTATCTACATATATATGAACGAGACGAGTTTCATTATATCTATATCAAAAGGGTAAGATAATAAGAAAACAATGTAGCTGCAAAAAGAATATTGCAGGTGGAGGTCAATTGCGTGAAATTTAGTCACACTCTAATTATATTACACCAGACCTCCTTAATTATCTAACTAAACGGAATGTTTGTCTGCAAAGGATTAGATCTCTTACCAATCAATGCATGTATAATGCACTTTAAAATGAATAGTTACGTATAACCCTTCCTGTAGAAAGGACGATTTCATAAGATTATATTTTTTGTTACTTCTTTTTGCAACTATTCAATTAGCTATATCATTCATGCTCAAGATAATAGTGGAGGTTTTATTGCACTAATTACTAAAATCCCTAAGTTACTAAAGTACGAATTCTGTAACTCATAAAACAATAAATTATTAAAAACCCTGATTCAACATATTTTTTGTGCAGTATTTTTTTACATATAAAAATGATCAAATCCTTATTCTAACACATAAAATCCTAATTTACTATAAATCTGAAATCAATAGTTTTACTTAAATTAACAATTTTACTTAATATACACGTTTTTAACATAATTAATAGCAAAAAAAAGAAAGACGAAAGTTACCAATCTGTTCTTGACCACCAATTGATTCCTTATTCATGTCTTGCACATCCCGGGGAATCCTCACCTATGTCGAACACATCCATGGGAATTGAACCCTCACCTGTGTTGATCACATCCCTGGTAATTAAACCCTCACCTGTATTGCTAATATCACGATCATCAATTAGAACCATTTTTTTAATATGTTGTAAAATACTTTAGGGTTTATTAGATTGAATAAGGGTTCGATAGTTTTTATAGGGAAAAATTCTGTGATCAATATATGTACGTAAAAGATAAATTCTATGATGGGAAGAAGTTAAATTCAAAAAAATAGTGTTAATCTAATTTTTATGTAAATCTAAATGTATCATTTATTTTAGGATGGATCCAGTTTTAAAAATAATTGAGTAAATATGAATTACCAAAAATAGCCTTGGATATTAACTTGAATTAAATAAATGGAAACTAATTTATTAAATTCTAATTGGTTTAAAATAGTTTTGTAAAGTTCTGCACCTTAAATGAGTTCTCAATATAACACTTCAATATATATATATATATATATATATATATATATATAGACACACACACACACACACACACACACACACACACACACACACACAATATACTATTATAACTATAATATATATATATTAATATCTACTATACTATAATATATAATAATAATAATATATAGAAAAAATCTTATATATATACATATCAAACTCGCTTGTGGAAGTATTATAACTAGAGCTATTAAGAATAGAGGATTATATGTAACAATATTATGCATATGAGCACCTAATGCAATTTTTGGCGTATAAGTTGCTGGCTAGATATCGAACCAAGTTTAAGTTTTATCAAATCCTTAACTCTTTTAAAATTGGGTAATAAGACCTCACTTGTTATAAAACTAATGGTAAGCTCTTAGAACCTATCACATGATCGGATCATTTCGCTATTAGGAATTATATAAATGATCACTATACCTTAGTAATTTTAGATGACCACTATAAGCTTTCATGGACAAGATCCCTAGAAAATATGATAGGAAATTTAATGTCTCTAATGGCAAGCGGTCCAAATATCATGTTTAATGTTTGCCATTGTGCACGTTTCCAAGATGCTCCCAAGACTTCTTATCTTGAAACGTTTAAATGTATCTCCCGATATGTTAAAGGCATTAGTGATATTTGTATTGGTTCTCAAAAAAAACAAACCGCTCTTGCTTCATTCTCTACTAAAGCAAAAATCTTAAGCGCCGGAAAGGCATGATATCAAACACTATGGATGAAGCAAGCTCCCATAGACTACGGCATCCGCCTCGACGACATTTCAACATCATGCGACAAAAAGGAACCATCAACTCAAACAAAAATCCCTAACTTATCAAGATTCTTAATCATCCCTTTCTCGACTAAATTCAAAATGAAAATAATTCCTTTAAAAACAACTTAATCGAAAGATAAAATAGCCAAAATCCTCACTAATCTTCTTAATCAAGAACCCTTCAAAAATACATACGTTTGAGTTTCAACAACCGAACTCCTAACTACTTGTCAAGTAATCACTTTATTATTAATAAATTTATGAGTTCATTCAAAATACTTAGCATCAAATTAAAATGTCATCATAAACTAAAACATCACACCCCACTTAAAAATTATCAACAACTGCCGAAACCAAAAACCAGAAAATCTGGGTCTCAGGTGGCAGCCCCCTAATCAATAAGGGGGCCGGCAGAATTATATGGGCGGTCCCCCAATCAATAAGGGGGCCGGCCACTGACAAATCATACAATTTCTTTTTTATTTTTTTTAAGACAGACACAAACTCACCCCTAAAACTGCTACTGTAGATGACGAAAATATCAAACCCAAAACACCAAAATACCATCTAACAATTAAATCTCAAGCAATAATCTTCAATCAAGAACATATACATTATCATCAACAATAAGGATTGTAAGTAACTTCAAAATTTCATCGCTTAATCTTGTGTCTAGGATTCTATTTTTGCACAAAATCAAAATTGGGGATTTTCATTTTCTTTTTGTATTTGCTCTTATGAAATTAAAATTAGAATTATACAAGACATAATCAATTTGATCTTGTAATTGCATATTTGTGAACACTTGTCTCCCATTAGAATTATACCTTAAAAACTATAAAAACCCCAACTAATTATTTTCAAAAATTCTCACAACTAGGAACATCATGAAATATTTTTACATCATTAATACACTCTAAAAACGATTTTAATGCATACACGATGAACTCATGATTGTTTTCGAAATGTATAACCTAATATATTTTTCGACACACTCAATTAAGCAAAAGTGAATTAAGGGGCATTTGGATTATTTCATAGGTTTTCTTTTAGAGTCGAAATAATCTTCATCCCACATTTGTTATATATAGGCACACACTATGTTTCATATTTTGATTGCTCGATTTATAATAATATGATAACACTTTTTCACTTGCTTAGGAAACATCATAACTCACATCCTTCAAGTCGAACTAGAATTAACCAAGAGTTACATACCCAAAATCTCAAATGAAACATATATACCTAAACACTTAAAGAGTTCAATCCAAAATCTAGAATCTAGAACCATTCACGAAGGACGGATGGCAAATTCAACATTATTGTGCCAAGATGACATTGAACCAATGTTTAGTGACATAGGCTTTCAACAAATTTATAACATAAATGAGTCTATTTGTCCAAGGTTCATCATCAAATTTTATTCTCACTTTGAAATTATAAGAAATATAGACAAATCTAGTTTCGTAAAATTCTGGGCACTAGATATGGTATGCTCATTCACTCTTTAACACTTTGCCAACATTCTTGGTATTCCATGTCAAGGTCAATGTGCCTATTCGGAAGAATTCACACTCGACTCTCTTAAAAATAATCAAGAAGTCGATGGTCCATATCACACATCTATCCCTTCTAATTAAAACACTTAAATCACTCCATTTCAAAACTACTCAATAATTACTACAAATACACTTATCATAACAAAGTTCTCAAAAGAGAACTCCGTTGCTGACATGAAAACTGTGTGAAATTCCTTTTCAACAAAATGTTTGGGGGGGTGTCTTGAAGAAGTTCACGATCACATATCCGCCTCCTCTAGTCATATGATGTATTGCATCATAAACAAGCAACCTTACAATCTCGCGTATTTCATTGTCAACCAAATGTCATCTGTCTCTGATATCGTATAAATACGTACTAGCAGTATATATATAACATTGAGTATCCCGTTAGATGTAAAAATTACTTTAGAAAAAGTAATAATTAATCCTCCAGAGTCGTATCCCAACGAGAGATGAATTTGTGAAATAATTACCGCGGAAAGTGTTTTGTTTGATGCTTGTGCGTGTCTTTTGATTTTTGTTTTGGTTTTTGAACTCATGTTTAATAAAAATTAAACTAAAGAAATCAAGTCAGATAACATAAAGCAAGCAAATAAGAGAGTATTATATATATATATCATCATATATTTATATATATATATATATTATATTTTATATATATTATATATATATATATATATTATATGTTTAAAAGATATGCTTGCTAAGAGAATTGATTAGATCCTTAAGTGTGATTAAATATACAATTAAGTCCTTATCGATGCTGAACAATATATTTCATATAATCATCTCTAACAACGTTGGCTTATATTGAAAACAACTTTTATCTAGATATCGATTACTAAATTAATGTCTAGTTATTCTTACGGCTTTGCCCGCTGCTCGCAATAACCAAAACAATAATCTACAGTAATATAAAAAATCATCTGAATCAATATTTTACTTTTTTTATAAATCACACTTAATTCACTAAACAATTTATCACTTAACAAACATATATAAAAATCTACTCTCTAAGCATATTAATTAACAAATAAGCAAGCATAAACATTTTATGCTAGATTAAACTACACTAATAATAGGAGAAAGAGAAAGAAGTTGAAACCGAATGAAGAACCGCAATTGAATTATAAAACCACCCGATCTTACAAACTTAATAAACAAATAAGCTTATCACTTTAAAAGCTTCTACTTCACTAATTAGCAAATAAAGGTGTCAATTTTATTTACTAATTACTTCTATAAAAACCATAAAGATCAAAACTTTATCTATTTATTAACCTTATAAGACTCTTAAGCTCCTCGGGCCTGAGATTGATTGAAGGAGAAATAAAGAGATAAGACAAAAAAAACAAGAAGAATATGATTAATAAGCTAATAAGCTAAAAAGCTTAAAATTCAAATATTACAGGTATTTTGGATAGAAAGCTAAAAGTAGAAGAGAAGATTAAATTGATTAAGCTATTTCAAAAGACTAAAAAAAACTAAAGCTATAGGTTTTGATAAATTAATATAAAAAAACATTAAGCTAAGGAAAAATCAGCAATAAAAAAAATAAGTTATAATAAGCTAATTTGAAAATCTTTAATAATCGGAAGGGGGAGAGGGGGGGGAAAAAGGGGGGGAAACCAACGGGGGGGGGGGGGAGAAGCGGGGGATAAAAAAGGAGGATATAGGGGGGAAGGGGGGTGGGGGAGGGAGCGGGGGGGATGAAGGGGGGGGGGGCAAAGGTAAGGGGAGAAGGAAGGAGTTGGTCGGGGGGAAAAAAGGGAAAGGGTAGGCAAGGGCGGGGGAAGCGAAGTGGGTGAAAAAGGGGAGAGGAGGGGGATGGGGGGAGGGGCGTATGGAAGGGGAAAACCATATAAAGATAAGCTAGTCGAATAGCTATGGAAGTAGTCTTATTAGAATATAATCTTAATGAGAATCGGATAAAAAATAAGCTATAATGCATGAGCTTATTTGGAAATAAGCAAAAGGAAAAGGAAGTATGTGTAGATTAAATAAGCCATAAGAAAATAAGCAAAAATTAAATAATAAGCATTAATAAAAAACAACCTTAACTAAATGTAATCTTCATTCATTAGCTAAAAAAGTTGATTCCAATAAGCTAAAAAAGCTATAAAAGCTCTTTTACATATGCAATCTAATTTAAATATAAGCTATACTACTCCTACTCCTAATATACTAACTTATAATAATTATTGAAAAAAATAAACTAAAAATTCTAACACCCCACGTCAAGAATCTGCTGCTTGTTTTAAAGCCCAATGTGGGGTGAGCGGCAATTTTGTCTTTTCAGGTATCCACTGTGCACGAGCTATCAACTCCGATTTAGGGTTATAGTGTCATTTTTCGCACACACGTGATAATACGCCTTCCTAATATTGCCAGTTGGCCACTTTCTCCTAGAATCCTTCAATCATTTCACGCCACGTGCCCTTCCTGAACCTTCATTTATTACCAATCATTGGCTGCAACCTCGTACCTACAGTACCTAGTATATCAATCCATTTTAGGCATGTGTCCACCACATGAGTAGTTCGGGTTTGAACATGGCAATGTCAGCAGAGTCACCGGACCACCTGTCAATGACGGTAATGGTGGCGGTCAAACGAATGGCAACGACGGTACAAATGGTGGCAAACCACATGGACCGGTGGTTGAACGACAATCACACGATCAGGTACAACGGTGCCACGTGGCATGCCATGGACAGTGCTACGTCAGCATTGTTGGTCCCAGGTCATCAACACGTGGTTCCTTACAGTACCAGTCTGTTCGACTCGAGGTCCCACTGGCCTAAGTTTGGCCTAAGCACGTAGCTGCGACGTGGCTGCAGGGGGTAATAACCCTTGTGGGAATTATGCTTTCTTGAATTAGTAACGCTAGTGTAATAGAAGTACGACAGTTTATAGTTTGTACCGGTTTATTTGTTTGTACTGCCAGTACTCTCTATAGTTAGTACCGTTTGTTTAAGAGATATGCATTGAGCTATTATAGGAAAATAATGAATTATCTTCTTCGCTTTTGTAACATATGTCTGTTATGGTTTAATCATTGGTGGTATCTAAAAGGAAACCCTACGACATTAGAGAAGACATCTCTACATCTCTCACCAAAAAGCAATCTCATAGTTAGTAATCTGTAATCATTTTAGCAGATCAATACAAAAGTTTAGTTATTAATATTCATTGTTCTTCTTAGCATTATAAGTTACTTTCCGCATAGCTTATAGTGTTCATAGTCATTGTTTCTCTTGTAGTTAGTGTGGAACTATCCATATTGGCTACAACCCTTAACAGGCTAGAAAGATCTATATTACAATGGGATCTACAAGTGGTATCAGAGCTTATAGAGAAACTCTGAGTAAGAAGAACTAAAACCCACCAGTTATAAACATCTACCTTACAAATCTATTCAATGGCTGGATCAGATGATGATATTCCACCACCACCACAAACACAAACACCAACACAACAAGCCCCTTACACTGTCTCAACCATCAAACTCCCTATTCTTACGAAGGGAGAGTGTGACATATGGGCCATGAAAATGGAACATTATTTGGCTCATACAGACTATCCTATCTGGGAAGTCATTTAAAGAGGAAATGGTCCTGTGAGTGTCTCAACAGATACAAATGGTGTAATAAAGGTTCTGCCTCCCAAGACTGCAGAAGAAATTTTAGCCAGAGAAAGAGAAAGAAAAGCAAGGACCACCTTGCTTATGGCTTTACCAGAAGATCATCTTGCTAAATTTCACAAAATGACTAATGCAAAAGAGATGTGGGAAGCTATCAAATCTATATTTTGTAGTAATGATGAATCAAAGAAGATGCAGAAGTATATTATAAAGCAACAGTTTGAAGGCTTATCTGTATCAAACTCAGAAGGGCTGCATAAAGGCTCTATGACAGGTTTCAGAGTCTTCCGAGTCAACTAGAGATTCATGGTGCAGGCGTCTTCACTGAAGATGCAAATAAGAAGTTCCTTAGGTCTCTACCTTCTGCCTGGTCTCAAGTTTCCTTAATCATGAGGACCAAACCATGAGTGGACAGTCTTAGTTTTGATGATCTGTATAATAATCTTAGAGTCTTTGAGTCTGATGTTAAAGGCTCTACTGCATCATCCTCTAGCACGCAGAATGTGGCATTTGTTTCTGAGAACACTAGCAATACTAATGAAGTTAGTACTGATTATGGTGCTTCTAGCTCTTCTGGCCATAACCCCCAAAGAAAATGCTCTTCTTCATACACTGATGAACTCATGTACTCCTTTTTTGCTAATCAATCCAGTGGTCCACAATTGGATCATGAGGATTTGGAACAACTTGATGAGTTCGATTTAGAAGAAATGGATTTGAAATGGCAAGTGGCCATGATTTCCATGAGACTGAAGAAGTTCCACAAAAAGACAAGTAGAAAGATACAATTTGATGCCAAGGAACCGGTTGGTTTTGACAAAACCAAAGTCGAGTGCTACAGTTGTCACAAGACAGGGCATTTTGCTAGAGAGTGCAAATCCAAGTGGAATCAAGATAGTAGGAGGAAAGATGCTTGGAACACAGGGAATAAAGCTAAAGACAATGTGAGGAGATCTGGTAAACAGGAGGAACCTAAAGCTTTGGTAACTCTTGATGGAGATGGTGTTGATTGAACCAGTCACTCAAAAGATGAGCAAGAGAACTATGCTTTGATGGCTTACAGCAATTCAGGCCTAGACACTAAGGTAACTTCTTGTTCAAAAGAGTGTAAAGAATCTTATGCTAAACTTAAAAATTTATATGATGAACAGAGGGAATAACTTGGTGATGCCAGTATAGAAATTCAGGTATATACTCAAACTTTAAAGAAAGTAGAAGCATAATTACTTGCTCATCAACAAAATCAACTTTGGTATGAGGAAAAGATTAGGTTTATGAAAATTAATTTAGATGATAAAACTGATGTGCTCACATATCATAAGAAACTATTGGCAGACGCTAAAAAAGAAAAAGAAGAATTGAAAGCTAAAGTAGAAAAATGGCACAACTCTTCTAAAAGTCTTAATATTCTGCTAAATAGTCAGATGAGTGCTAGGGACAAAGCTGGGCTTGTGTATGGAAATCAAATGAATAAAGGTATCTTAAGTTATGAAAATGAAGTTTTTGGAAGTTTATTTTACAGTATGTCTAGTGATATAGAAGATAGTCCTGTGAATGATAGATATGCAGAGGGGATACATGCAGTTCCCCCTCTAATGATAGGGATCTACATCCCTTCTGGACCTGATAAAGAAATAGATGAATCTGATGCTGAAACTAGTAATTTTGCTTCTTGTGAATCTAACTCTAGTATAGAAACAAATGAATCTGTACCTAAACCAGTTGCTAATGAACCCAAAGCTGTTAGTGACCCTAAAGTTTGGTCTGATGCTCCTATTATTGAGGAGTATGAATCAGATAGTGATGATGAACATGTGTCTCTACCCACAAAAGAACAGGAAACACCTAGTTTTGATTTTGTTAATACTATTAAGCATGTAAAAACTCCTAGGCAAACTGTTAAAGAACAAAACACATGTAGTCAGAGTCCTAAACCTAACAAAAAGGATTGTAGTGGTTTAATGTCTAAAAAACTAGGGTTAGGATATGGGTTTACTAAAAAGGCATGTTTTGTATGTGGTAGTTTTAGCCATCTTATTAGAGATTGTGATTTCCATGAGAAAAGAAAGGCTAAACAAGCTGAATTGAATAAAAGGATGTGTAAGGGTACTGGTCAAAGGGAAAATAGGCCAGTGTGGAACAATGTGCAAAGAGTGAATCACCAAAACCAATTTGTTCCTACAGCAGTACTAACTAGAACTAGCAGAATTCAAGTTAATACTGCTAGAGCTAGCAATACTAATAATGTTAATACTGCTAGACATAATTTTATCAGTCAGGCAGCAACAACTAATGCTGCCAGGAAAGTTAATATTGTTAAACCTATTGTGAATAATGTTAGACCAAAAACTGTTTTTCATAAAACTCATTCACCTATTAGAAGGCCATTTAATAGAACAACAACACCAAGATCAAAATTTTCAAATCAAAAAGTTAACATTGCTGAGGTAAAAGCAGTTAGTGCTATTGGGGGGAAAAGGGAAACCGCTGTTAAGCCCTCAGCAGGTTGTAACTGGAGAACCAAAAGACATTACTGGAACAAAGTCTCCAAATACAATGGTTGATCAAATTTTAGAAAATGTGTTACTTCTAAAGATCCACTAGGCAGACCCAAGCACAAAAGGGCTTGGGTCCTTAAGAGTATCTAATCTCTCTTATTTACTATGCAGGATTATCCACAAAGAGCTTTAAAGAACAAAGGGATTGTTAATAGTGGATGTTCTAGGCACATGACTGGAAACAAGGCCTACCTTGTTGAATATCAAGACTATAATGGTGGCCCTGTTGCTTTTGCAGAAGTATATTCTAAAGCAACAGTTTGAAGGCTTCTCTGTATCAACCACAAAGGTCTACATAAAAGGCTATGACTGGTTTTCAGAGTCTCCTGATCAACTAAGAAACATGGTGCAGGCGTCTCCACTAAAGATGCAAATCAGAAGTTCCTTAGGTCTCTACCTTCTGCCTAGTCTCAAGTTTCCTTAATCATGAGGACCAAGCCAGGAGTGGACAGTCTCAGTTTTGATGATCTGTATAATAATCTTAGAGTCTTTGAGTCTGATGTTAAAGGCTCTACTGCATCATCCTCTAGCACGCAAATGGCCCCATTTGTTTTCAGAGAACACTAGCAATTTTGTACTAATGAATGTTAGTACCGCATATGGGATATCTCTTCTGGTCATAACTCACAATATGAACATACTTCATCATACTCCTTACTTGCAAATCAATCCAGTTGCCCACAATTGGATCATGAAGATCTAGAACAGCTTGATGAGTTTGATTTAGAAGAAATGGACTTGAAATGGCAGGTGGCCATGATTTCCATGAGAATGAAAAAGTTCTACAAAAAGACAGGTAGAAAGCTACAATTTGATGCCAAGGAACCGGTTGGTTTTGACAAAACCAAAGTCGAGTGCTATAGTTGTCACAAGACAGGGCATTTTGCTAGAGAGTGCAGATCCAAGGGGAATCAAGATAGTAGGAGGAGAGATGCTTGGAACACTGGGAATAAGGATAAAGAAAATGGGAGGAGATCTGGTAAACAGGAGGACTCTAAAGCTTTGGTGACTCTTGATGGAGAAGGTGTTGATTGGACCAGTCACTCAGAAGATGAACAAGAGAACTATGCTTTGATGGCTTGCAGCAGTTCAGGCTCAGACACAGAGGTAACTTCTTGTTCAAAAGAATGTAAAGAGTCTTATGCTAAACTTAAAAAATTGTATGATGAACAGAGGGAACAACTTGGAGATGCCAGTATAGAAATACAGGCATATACTCAAGCTTTAAAGAAAGTTGAAGCACAATTAGTTGCTCATCAACAAAGTCAACTTTGGTATGAGGAAAAGATAAGGTTTATGAAAATTGACTTAGATGATAAAACTGATGTCCTTACATACCATAAGAAACTATTGGCAGAAGCTGAAAAAGAAAAAGAAGAATTAAAAGCTAAAGTAGAAAAATGGCACAACTCTTCTAAAAATCTTAATATTTTGCTAAATAGTCAGATGAGTGCTAGGGATAAGGCTGGACTTGGGTATGGTGATCAAATGAATAAAGGTGTTTTAAGTTATGAAAATGAAGTTTTCCAAAGTGTGTTTGTCAGTAGGACAAGTGATATAGAAGATAGTCCTGTGAATGATAGATATGCAGAGGGGATGCATGCAGTTCCCCCTCCAATGACAGGGATCTACATCCCTTCTGGACCTGATAAAGAAATAGATGACTCACAATTTACATATGGTCCAAAGCAATCTAAACCTAGTGAATCTGATGCTAGGAGCAGTGACTTTAATACTTGTGAATCCAATTGTAGTGAAGAAACACATGAATCTATGCCTGAACCAGTTGTTAATGAACCCAAAGTAGTAAGTCAACCTAAAGTTTGGTCTGATGCTCCTATCATTGAGGAGTATGAATCAGATAGTGAAGATAAACATGAGTCTCTACCCACAAAAGAACATGAAACACCTAGTTTTGCTTTTATTAATACTGTTAAGCATGTAAAAACTCCTAGGCAAACTATTAAAGTACAAAACACATGTAGTCAGAGTCCTAAACCTGACAAAAAGGATTGTAGTAGTTTGATGGCTGAAAAACTAGGTTTGGGATATGGTTTTACCAAAAAGGCATGCTTTGTATGTGGAAGTTTTAGCCATCTTATTAGAGATTGTGATTTCCATGAGAAAAGGATGGCTAAACAAGCTGAATTAAACAATAGGATGAGTAAGGGGTCTGGTCAAAGGGAGATTAGGCTAGTATGGAACAATGTGCAAAGAGTGAATCATCAAAACCAATTTGTTCCAAAAGCAGTACTAACTAGAACTGGCAAGATTCAAGTTAATACTACTAGAACTAGCGGTACTAACACAATTAATACTGCTAGAACTAGCGGAACTAACACAGTTAATACTGCTAGGCATAATTTTAACAGACAGGCAGTACCATCTAATGCTGCTAGGAAAGTTAATACTGTTAATCCTATTGTGAATAATGCTAGACCAAAAGCTGGTTTTCATAAAACTCTTTCACCTTTTAGAAAGCCATTTAATAGAACAACAACACTTAGAACCAATTTTTCATATCAAAAAGTTAATACTGCTGAGGTAAATGCAGTTAGTGTTGTTGGGGGAAAAAGGGAAACTGCTGTTAAGCCCTCAGCAGGTTGTAATTAGAGACACAAAAGACATTACTGGAACAAAGTCTCCAAATACAATGGTGGATCAAGTTCTAGAAATTATGTTCCTTTCAAAGATCCACTAGGCAGACCCAAGCCCAAAAAGGCTTGGGTCCCTAAGAGAAACTAATCTCTCTTATTTAATGTGCAGGATTATCCACAAAGAGCTTTACAGAACAAAGGGATTGTTGATAGTGGATGTTCCAGGCACATGACTGGAAACAAGGCCTACCTTGCTGAATATCAAGACTTTAATGGTGGCCCTGTTGCTTTTGGAGGAAGTAAAGGTTACATAACTGGTAAAGGTAAAATAAAAACAGGAAAGTTAGATTTTGAGGATGTGTGCTTTGTGAAAGAACTACAACATTTCAATCTCTTTTCTATGTCACAGATGTGTGACAAGAAGAACAAGGTTCTCTTCACAGACACTGAATGTCTTGTGTTGTCTCCTGAATTTAAGTTACCTGATGAAAATCAAGTATTACTTAGAATCCCTAGACAAAACAATATGTACAGTTTCAATTTAGAGAACATTGTTCCTTCTGGAGGTTTAGCCTGTTTAATTACAAAGGCCACAATTGATGAATCTAACAAATGGCATAGGAGGTTGGGTCATGTTAACTTTAAAAACTTAAACAAACTTGTGAAGGGAAACCTTGTAAGAGGTTTACCTTCAAAGATTTTTCAAAATGACCACACTTGTGTTGCTTGTCAGAAAGGAAAGCAACACAAGGCCTCCTGTAAGGCCAAATCAGTGAGCTCTATTAGTCAGCCCTTACAGCTTCTGCATATGGATTTATTTGGACCTACATCTGTAAGGAGCTTAAACCATAAGACTTATTGCCTGGTTATCACTGATGATTTTAGCAGGTTTAGTTGGGTGTTCTTCTTAAGAACTAAGGATGAAACTAGTGGAATCCTTAAGGACTTTATAAGACAAATTGAGAACCAATTAAATCAAAAAGTTAAAACTATTAGATGTGATAATGGTACAGAATTTAAGAACAGGGATTTTATTGAATTCTGTGGGTCAAAAGGGATCAAGAGGGAATACAGTAATGCCAGAACTCCACAACAAAATGGAGTTGCTGAAAGAAAGAACAGGACCCTTATTGAGGCTGCTAGAACTATGCTAGCAGATTCATTTTTACCTAACACTTTTTGGGCTGAAGCAGTTAGTACTGCTTGTTATGTCCTTAATAGGGTATTAGTGACCAAGCCTCAAAATAAGACACCTTATGAACTTATAACTGGTAAAATACCAATCATAAGCTATATAAGACCTTTTGGGTGCCATGTGACCATCTTGAATACCATTGACCACCTGGGCAAGTTTGATGGGAAATCAGATGAAGGATTTTTAGTAGGGTATTCTCTACAAAGCAAGGCTTTTAGGGTATACAATTTAGAAACCAAGAGAGTTGAAGAAAACCTGCACATAACCTTTTTAGAAAATAAACCAAATGTTGCAGGGAAGGGACCAACTTGGCTGTTTGATCTTGATTATTTAACTGATTCAATGAATTATCAACCTGTGAGATCAGAGAATCAAGCTAACAAACATGCAGGTCCAAAAGAAGCTAATCATAGTGTAGGTACAGAAGATAATATTGATGCAGGAAATTCTGAAATAGAAGCAGAATCTACTTAGGACTACTTTGTACTGACAATATGGTCTTCTTATACTTCAACAGTTAAGAGCTCAAAAGCAAAGAATGCAGGTGAAGAACCTAACAAAAATCCTGATTTAAAGACAGATGAGAAGCCAGTAGATAAGGAGGATCAAGTCTTTTTGGATGAGCTTGAAAGGCTTAAAAGACAAGAACATGATGCTAATGATGCAGTTGAAGCTCTCAGAAAGGAGTTTGCCAAAGATACTGAGGATTTGCTTCTTCAAGCAGGAGCTGCTAAAGCTAGCAGTACTAACACAGTTAATACTGCTAGCACACCAGTTAGTACTGCTAGTCCTTATGGTGGACTATCCTTCACTGATACGGACCAAGATGATTCTGAAATACCTGCTCTTGAGGATATGTATGACCATCCTACTGATGGTATTTTTACCAATGCATCTTATGATGATGAGGGTGCAATGGCTGACTTCACAAATTTAGAAACTCTTGTGAATGTTAGTCCTATTCCCACATCAAGGATTAACTCTTTTCATCCTTCGACTCTAATTCTTAGAGATCCAACTCAGCAATTCAAACAAGGAGCAAAGTGACCAAAAGTTTTGGAGCCCATGCTTTTGTAAGTTATATTCAAAAGCAGAGAAGAAACAATCATAAGGACTTCCAGCATTGTTTATTTGCTTGTTTCTTGTCTCAAAATGAACCCAAGAAGATATCTGAAGCACTTGAAGATGAAAGTTAGGTTGATGCTATGCAGGAAGAACTGCTACAATTCAAGATTCAGAAAGTTTGGATTCTTGTAGATTTGCCTTATGAGAAGAAGGCAATTGGAACAAAATGGGTTTACAAAAATAAGAAGGATGAAAGAGGTGTTGTGGTTAGAAATAAGGCAAGGTTGGTTGCTCAAGGACATAGGCAAGAGGAAGGGATAGATTATGATGAGGTTTTTGCTCCTGTGGCTAGGATTGAAGCCATTAGGATCTTTTTAGCCTTTGCTTCTTACATGGGATTCATAGTCTATCAGATGGATGTGAAAAGTGCCTTCCTGTATGGCAAAATTGATGAGGAGGTATATGTGTCTCAACCTCCAGGTTTTGTAGATCCTAAGTATCCTAAGAAGGTCTACAAAGTAGTGAAAGCTCTTTATGGTTTACACCAAGCTCCCAAAGCCTGGTATGCTACTTTATCTACTTTCTTGTTGAAGAGTGGATACAGAAGAGGAACTATTGACAAGACTCTTTTCATTAAGAAGGACAAAAATGATATCATGTTAGTACAAGTTTATGTGGATGATATTATTTTTGGTTCTACAAAGAGATCTTGGTGTGATGAATTTGAGGCATTGATGAAGAGTAGATTTCAGATGAGTTCTATGGGAGAGCTCACCTTCTTTCTTGGATTACAAGTCAAACAGAAAGAAGATGGTATCTTTATAAGTCAGGATAAGTATGTTGCAGAAATCCTGAAGAAGTTTGATTTTGTCAGTGTAAAGACTGCTAGTACACCAATTGAGACCCAGAAGCCTTTAGTCAAGGATGAGGAAGCTAGTGATGTGGATGTACATCTTTATAGATCCATGATTGGCTCTTTAATGTACTTGACTGCTTCTAGGCCTGATATTATGTTTGCAGTCTGTGCTTGTTCTAGGTTTCAGGTCACTCCAAAGACCTCCCATCTAAATGCTGTAAAGAGAATCTTTAGGTATCTAAAAGGCAAACCCAAACTGGGCCTTTGGTATCCTAGAGTGTCCTCATTTATAGATCCTAAGTATCCTAAGAAGGTCTACAAAGTAGTGAAAGCTCTCTATGGTTTACACCAAGCTCCCAGAGCCTGGTATGCTACTTTATCTACTTTCTTGTTAAAGAATGGATACAGAAGAGGAACTATTGACAAGACTCTTTTCATTAAGAAGGACAAAAATGATATCATGTTAGTACAAGTTTATGTGGATGATATTATTTTTGGTTCTACAAAGAGATCTTGGTGTGATGAATTTGAGGCATTAATGAAGAGTAGATTTCAGATGAGTTCTATGGGAGAGCTCACCTTCTTTCTTGGATTACAAGTCAAACAGAAAGAAGATGGTATTTTTATAAGTCAGGATAAGTATGTTGCAGAAATCCTGAAGAAGTTTGATTTTTCCAGTGTAAAGATTGCTAGTACACCAATTGAGACCCAGAAGCCTTTAGTTAAGGATGAGGAAGCTAGTGATGTAGATGTACACCTTTATAGATCCATGATTGGCTCTTTAATGTACTTGACTGCTTCTAGGCCTGATATTATGTTTGCAGTCTGTGCTTGTTCTAGGTTTCAGGTCACTCCAAAGACCTCCCATCTAAATGTTGTGAAGAGAATCTTTAGGTATCTAAAAGGCAAACCCAAACTGGGCCTTTGGTATCCTAGAGTGTCATCATTTGACCTAGAAGCCTACTCAGATAGTGACTATGCTGGAGCAAATCTTGACAGGAAATCCACAACAGGAGGTTGTCAATTTCTTGGCAGGAGACTTATTTCATGGCAATGCAAAAAGCAGACAATTGTGGCTACTTCTACTACAGAGGCAGAATATGTTGCTGCTGCAAATTGCTGTGGGCAAGTTTTGTGGATTCAAAATCAAATGTTAGACTATGGGTTCAATTTCATGAACACAAAGATCTACATTGATAATGAGAGTACTATATGCATTGTAAAGAATCCAGTATTTCACTCCAAAACAAAGCATATTGCAATTAGGCACCACTTCATTAGGGATGCTTATGAGAAGAAACTTATCCAGGTGCTAAAGATACACACTGATGAAAATGTTGCTGATCTTCTAACCAAGGCATTTGATGTTAACAGGTTCTAGTTCTTGGTAGTTACTATTGGGATGATAAATCCATAAACTGCATTAGCTAAGGGGAGGCAATATGATTTGTTGTTCAGGTTGTATGAAGTGTTCAGTGTGCAGAAGAATCTTGACCATAGTGATGAATTTCATAGAGTTATTTGGGTTTTAGAGAGTCATTGGAAAGAGATATAGATGGTACTGAAGAACTGTTGTTGCCAGACTTGTTCATTCTTTGGTTGACAAAAGTTAGTACCGACAGTGCAAAGTTAATACCGTTGGGCAAAGATAGTACCGCTATAAAGACGTTGGAGAAAATACCGCCAAGGGTCTAAAGTGTAAATTGAAACGGTTTCTTTGATTTTGGGTTTGTTCAACCTATATAAACCCATCTCAATTGCACAGTTTACTCACGTAAACTCTCTTAATCGCTTTCTTCTATCAAACCCTAATCTTTTACTCATCGTCGCTTATCAATTCATCAAGTATGGCTGTTCTTGAATCATGCCCTAAACACAACATGGTCGCTTACTTGGAAAAGACTGATGGGAATACAGAGTTTCATGAGATTATCAGCTTTCTTACGCGAAGCTCCATTCACTATGCTCTCACTGTAAGTCCTGTAGTCTCTACTACATTTGTTGAACAGTTTTGGATGTCTGCTAAATCCAAAATAATCAACAATGTTAGGTATATTACTGCCAAAGTAGCTGGCAAGCCTGTGTCTATCTCAGAGGCATCAATAAGAAGTGATCTTCTTTTTGATGATGCTGATGGGATAGATTCTTTGCC
Source organism: Tanacetum coccineum (assembly GCA_026074375.1). Classification (NCBI taxonomy): domain Eukaryota; kingdom Viridiplantae; phylum Streptophyta; class Magnoliopsida; order Asterales; family Asteraceae; genus Tanacetum; species Tanacetum coccineum. The sequence continues at coordinate 24,795 of BQNB010038237.1, read as the reverse complement.
AAATCAGGCTATATTTGATGCTATTCAGCTAATGGGGTATGAGGGGGACCTAACTGTCTTAACATTTAACAAAGCGCTTTTGTTTTCACACCATGGAGATTCCTTTTTTCATAACAAAGAAATTATTGTATTAGTTCAAAAAGCACTCTTAGGATCAAATTCCCACTTCATTGCCACTGCGGTAAATTTGCTTAAACACTCTAATCAGAATATAATTTTTCTACATTAATTTTTTGATGTTTGTTAGACACTTAAGATGCAAAGGAAAAGTTTGTTATGGATCCAAGTTTCATTTCAATCTTTTTAGATAAACAGCTAGTGAATGTGCCAGTACCATTAGACCATTTTCCTGTAAATGCTTTGACAAGTAAAGTTTTTGCTTTTATGGTTAAAAAGGGTAAACATTTCTCAGGTAGAGTCACATCCTTATTCACATCCATGTTGGCTCAACCAACTAAGGAGGTAGGTGTAGCTTCAGAAAGACCATTTGAACCACAACCTACATCCTCTCTCACCCAAGTGAAGCCAATGTTGAGCCTTAGTATGACCCATCCCCTAGTCCTTCACCTTCTACTCATATTCTGATTCGATCTGAGAGTTTGGTAGGGAATGTCATGGAGGTCAGTCACTAGTGATTAAATTCCTTTCATGGGAATGAGGGGTGTCTCATGACACTCACCAAGAAGTGTGCTATGATCTTTGTGTCTCCTTGTTGTACACAAGTTTTATAGATCAAGCCAAGGAAATTAAACACTTGAAGTCATAGATCAAAGAAGTCTTAATGAAGGAAAGCCAACGGTTACTCACACCACCACAGAGCTTGGATGAAGAGTGTATCCTTGAAGCAAAGTTGGCAGGAAAAAAAATCTTGAAGAAAAACTGGATGCAAAAGGAGTCTGTATCCAAACTGGGGAGGAAATCTGCCAAAGCTGAACCTTCAGTCCATAAAGATCCATTGTTTGATGAGCTTGATGATGATGAAATTGACAATATGGAGACTGAGGATGCTCAAGGAATAGGGAGGACAAGGTATGTGGTGCATGAAGAGAAGGAAAGGAAAGAAAAGGAAGTTAGTACTGAAGATGTAGTTAGTACTGACAAGGAAAAAGTTAGTACTGACAAGGAAAAAGATAGTACCGAAAAGGAAAAAGATAGTACCGACAAGCAAAAAGATAATACCGATAGACCAGATGAAGGTACTGTTGATCAAACTGAAGGAAGAAGTGCTTCTCCAATAACTCCAACACCTACTCCTACAATCTTTGGAGATGATGAAACTATTGCTCAAGTTCTTCTTAACATGAGTCAAGCTAAAGTAGTTTCAAGAGAAAAGGAGAAAGGAGTTGAACTGAAGGATGTTGAGGAGACTGAGAGACCTAGGCCTACTTTAACCAGATCATTATTGACATTAAAGCCTCTTCTAAAGATTGATCCAAAAGATAAAGGAAAAAGGAAAATTGAAGCGGAAGCATGCGTCCTGATATTGAATTCTGAAGGTATTCCTGAAGCTTGAAAAGACGGTTAAGCAACTTGCTAGGGATGAAGGATGGCTAGATAAAGGTACAAGAAGATTGGGAAGGAGAAGAAGATTAAAAAGCTAGTGAAGAGGAAGCTATAAAGACTGCCTTTTAATTGCGTATGATTTTATCCAAGCAATAAATGAAGCTGAAGACTTATAGCTCTAAGACTCAGAGATGAAGAGAGAGAGAGAGTTCATGTGGAAGAGAGAAGCAAAGATCCTTCATGACACAATTGCAGCTCAATGAAGGTTTCTTGCCAGAACAATGTAGTATTGCAATCAGAAATAAACTCTCCTACTAAGAATCAATTGAAGGGAATCCAAATGATGATTTTTTGAAAACATGTTGGACACAAGAAACACTCAGACTGAAGAACCAAAACTTTTGAAGACATACAAGCTTTATATAGGAGTGGAAAGGTTTGATGAAAGTTCCTGCTGTTGGTTCCACTGAGGATGTAAAGAACGAGTAAGGAGATGAATGAAGGGGTAAAAAGACCCTAATCAAAAAAAAGTTTAAAGAAGAGGGTGCTAAAGAAACTTCAAAGAAAGAAGGACACAGTAAAGAGTTACCTACTAAGGTAGGATGTGACAGAGCAGGGATACGAAAGAAGAGGAAAAGGTGGTCCTATAAAGGATGCTTGCTAGGAAAGGAAATGGTCCACAAACAGATGTTTGTTAGTGATGATGAAGCACAGAAAGTATCTTTAAGCTTGTTACATTTAAAGGTACCATGGGATAGTGAAATATGGAGAGAAAATATGCCATTGGCTAGATTGAACAAGGTAATCATCACAGATGGAGTACTATCTTGGTTATCTACAGAGCAATAGGATACTTCAGAACATTCAACTATCTATTGGAATGTACTGCATATATTTGATAGATACGATTTATTTCACCTAGTTGACTGGTGTGGGGCAGTACCCATTAAATTACACTAGAAGGAATTGAGTTGATTCTTTGGGGAGATTTGAAGATAATGATGGAATCCTCACAAGAAGAAAATGATCAAAGTGATTTCTGGGGATGATCATCCAAGATTGGGCAAGATTGGTTACTTGGAGTTGTATGAAGTTGTAAGAGTTTACATACTAGAACTTAAAGATGGGACAAATTATCCATATGTTAGTTGAACGAGTATCCTCTTTCCAAGGATTTTTCCGCTAAGAGATCTTAATCTTGGATTGGAAGTTGAAAGAGAAAGTACTACTGCCCTTGATTTGATCAGATTTATTAAGCAACAGATTGGTGAAGAGTGATACTGTAAATAGAGATGAGAAGGGTTTGAGTGTTGGCTAACCACCACACAACAAATGGTCATCAGTTCACCATGCTTAATAGGCATAAGAACTGGCTAGTCCATAAGCAAACGACTTATGGTAAAAGGAGTTTCTTCAACATTCTTTTATGTTGACTATTTATCAAAAAATGGCTAGTATGTTCTCAACTTCATCCTTGATTCAGGTACAAGAGTTGGCTAGTCGCAAGATCAAAACAGTTCCTTGGTAAAGGACTACTCAAATCTGTTGATAGCTGATAGTTTGCTAAAAACTTATATGGTTTATCAATGCACCATGTTTTGGCTATGAAGGGGGGCAAAATTGGCTAGTCCCAAAAGGCAATGGTATTTGGTAGAACAGAAATAACATTCCGTTGGATGGTTGGACAGTTTACCAAAACTGTATGGTAATTAATCACCATATTTTTGAAAAAAAGAGTTGACTCTCCCAGTAGGAAACGGTTACTAGTAAAGGAAAATCAAATACGTTCATGGCTTGGTAGTTTGCCAAAAAATTACAAAGCCAAACTTAGTTGGATTGTTGCTGAAAAGGCTGTTGCTGTTGTTACTGAAATGACATGTGCTTATAATGATGGAAGCTAAAGATGTTATGAAGATGGAACGTGTGTTAAAGTGTTTGGATACATCCTCCAAGAACTTAAGAAGATTAACCTGAAGAAACATGAAGTTAAACAAGTTCAACAACTATGTTTAGGGGAGGATTATTAGGAAATATACATTCCTAACTTAGTACCGTTAGGTATATACTTAGTACCGATAGTTATAGTTAGTACTGACAATACAAAGTGTTAAGTACTGCTCAGATAGTTAGTACCGTTAGTACAAAATAAGATAGTACCATTATAAGAGATTTGTATGAGATATTGTAGGAGAAGATTATTGTGTTTTCTTTTACGCGTTTTGTAAGCGCCTGTTAGGGTTTATCCTTGGTCTATAAAGGCACCTACGGATTAGAGAGATGATACACATTGACAACACACAGATCTCCATTCATACAATCATATGTCATATGTTAGTAATCTGGTTTAAATCGTATTAGCAGATTATAGGAATCAAAGGTTTAGTATTTATTTTTCTTTTAATACTATGTGTAGATTCCGCATATACAATAAGTATTCATAGTCAGTGTTTCTCTATAGTCAATATGTATTTATATAAGTTGGCTATCACCCTTAGCAGGCTGCAAAGATCTGTTCAGTTTGAGACTCACAAAGAAGCTTTAAGAAACTAAGCTATCATGGAAGGAGTTATAAACGATGATGATGAGTCAAGTTATGAACGGCGCGAGGGGTTATTTTTTTTTTTTGTTTCTATTTAAAACAAAAAAAAAAATGAAAAACAAAAAATCCCAAACAAACACGAAAAAAAAAAAGAAAAAATAAATGAAAAATCAACAAACTTAAAGAAGAAAATAAAAAAAACGAACACAAAATCTTAAAAAAAAAGAACTAAACAAAAAAAAAAGTAAAATTTAAAAATATAAAAAAAAAAAAAATAAAAAAAATGATATAAAACCAAAAGAAAAAAAAAAGAAAAATTAAAAAAATCCAAAAATAAAAATTAAATAAAAAATAAAAAAAAATAAACAAAAAAACAAAAAAAAATAAAAAAAAAAAAAAAAATAAAAATAAAAAAACTAATATAAATAAACGACATAAAAAACAAAAAAGTGAAAAAAATTAATATATTAAATTAACAAAAACAATAAAATTACAGAAACTAAAAAAAAAGAGAAAAATTTAAAAAATGAAAAATTGACAAACAGAATGATTATTGTTTTTTATAGTTTTTTTTCGTTGTTGTTTGTTTTTTTTTTTTTTTTTTATTGTGTTTTTTTTTTTTTTTTTTTTTGTTTTTGTTTTGTTTTGTTTTTGTGTTTTTTATTGGTGTTAGTTTTTTTTTATTTTTGGGGTTAGTTGTTAATTGCTAACCCACAAATAAACCCTCACCATCCACCACTAACTCTCCCTCCCCACCAACCATAACACCTTCCCGACTCAATCACACAAAATTGACCACCAGAGATCCAACCACACACAACCCATTTATTTTTGTTTTTTTGTTTTATTTTCTTTGTTTTTTTTTTGTTTGTTTTGTCTGTAATTTTAATTTTACAGTATATGATTATTATTGATAATATTTGTTATTTATTATCCCCACCCCTCCCCCCTTTCCCGCGCCACACTCCCCCCCAATATATTCTTTTAGCAGCCCCCCCTTCCCCCCCACCACCCACCCCTTCCAACCCCTCCCACAACACCCAACCCTACACCCCGCCGCCCCCCCCCCCCCCGCACCCATGAATTGGGCCAACCCACTCACCACCCCCAACACCCCCCAATAAAATTAATAAGTGAATAATAAAGATAAAAAAAATATAAAAAATAAGAATTTTGTCTTTTATATTTATTCTACATAAAATTTATAAAAAATTTATACAATGAGATGAATTAATAAAGTAAAATATCTTATATAAATAAAATACTATAATAAAAATACAAAAAAAAAAACTAATACATATATAATAAAAAATATACCCCCCCCACCCCCCCCTCCCCCCCACCCCCCCACAACCTCCACAGCTCTCCCCTCCCCCCCCACCCCCAAACTCCCACTCCCCCCCCCCCCCCCTCCCCCCCCCCCATCCACACCCACCCACCCCCCTCTCCCCCCCCCCCTCCCCCCCCCCCCACCCCCCACCCCCCCTCCCCCCTCCCCCCCACTCCCCCGCTCACCCCCCCTCCTCCCTCCCACCCCTACCCCCACACCAAACCCCCCCCCTCCACAAACCCCACCCCCCCCGCCTCACACCCCCCACCACCCTCCCCCACCACCCACCCCCCCCCCCAACCCCACACCCCCCCCCCCACACCTCCCCACCTCCTCCCCCCCTCATCCCCCACCCACCTTCCCCCCCCCCCCCCCCAGACCCCTACCCCCACCTCACCCCCTTTCCTCCCCCCGTGCCACCCCACCCCCCCCCCCCCCACCACCCCATCCCCCCCCCCACCCCCCACCCCCCCCCCCCCCACCAAATCCCACCACCCCCCCCCCCCACCCCCTCCCCTCCGCCCCCCCCCCCCACCCCCCACCCCCCCCCCCCCCCCCCCCCCCCCCACCCCCCCCCCCCCCCCCCCCCCCCCCCCCCCCCCCCCCCCCCCCCCCCCCCCCCCCCCCCCCCCCCCCCCCCCCCCCCCCCCCCCCCCCCCAATTTTCCTCCCGCACCCCCCCCCGCCCCCCCCCACCCCCCCCCTCCCCCCCCCCCCCACGCCCCCACCCCCATTCACCCCCCTCCCCACCACCCCCCCCCCCCCCAACCCCCCCCCCTCCCCACCCCTCCCAACCCCCCCACCCTCCCACCCCCCAACTCATACCTCCCTCCATCCCCCCCCTCCATCCCCCAACACCCCACCCCCCCCCCCACCCACCCCCCCCCCCCCCCGCCCCCAATCCCCCCCACCCCCCCCCCCCCCACAACCCCCCCCGCCCTCCATCCCCCAATCCCCCCGACCCCCCCCCCCCCCCCACTCCCCACCCCCACCCCCACCCCGAACCCCCCCCCCCCCCCCCCCCCCCCCTCCCCAATGGAACGTGTATGATGATACAAACCATGATCATGAATATGAGATGGATCATGAAGTTGATGAAAGACAAGAGATATGTAGTAATGAAACTCATGAGCTGCCGGTTTGCAATATAAGAAGATTCGAGATGATCAAGTATTCATTCAGACAAGACGAAGAGTATGTTGCGGTTAAAGAAGATGAATATGAAGATTTGACGAGTACAAGCAAAGATGCATGTCGAGCATATCAAGAAATCTTTCACATGATGGACGAAGGATGGATGGTAAAAGAATGAAGGTAAAGAAGCTGGAAAGAAAAGGGTCTAATTAAAAGACTGGCATAAACAAACAGTGATTTCCTAGGAGACAACTCAGATGTCTAGTATTTTATATCGAGTCTGTCTTCCCAGAAATCAATACGGCGTATCCGCTCCATACCATACGGCGTATTGATTGTCTGGACATTATTAGTCTTTTATTTTTATGCACTTTAAAAAAATATTGCCAGTTCTGTCAATACGGCGTATTCATGCACATGATACGGCGTATTCAACATACTGACCCGTATTTAGATGCTTTTTACAGGTTTCTTAATACAGCGTATTCCAGTTTATGGATACGGCGTATTGGTCTCCTGTACAGTTTATTTAGCTTATTTAAATTAACCGTAGATACCCGAGATAGGATTTTGCATGTTTTTTCTAAATTTTACATAGGACCTCGCTAAAAGAAAAGAAATTCACTATGTTGGTGGAGAATCAACGATCTGGAAATTTTGAAGTGTTGGAGTCTTGAAACCTCAAGAAGGCTGTTCAACACAAATTCTTGCTCAATAAACCTACATGGAGAATCTACCGAGCAAAGTACCAAGGGAGTTTCTCATTCTAATTCTTTTAATTCATGTTTTTAATGTTTTATCTACACAACGAGGACGTTGTATAATTCAAGTGGGGGAATGGGAATTATAATGTATACTTGTCCTATTTTTCACTAAAATGCTTAAATTATGCTCAAATTTAAATGTTTTTTCAAGCATATTTTTATGAAATTACTTGATACATAACCCGTACACAATAACCCTTATTAGATATTGTGAGGATTTAATCTTATCCATTTCTAAATGTTTACCCAAATTCCACAAAAATATAAGTGTGTCGGTGATGTTGTAGACTTTAGAACTTGGATTGATATATCTATACGAGAGTGAGACCACAATAATGAGTATTGTGGATTAAGATGGAGTAACTTGTTTAAATTGGTAATTTTTTAGGATTGCACCCAAAAAGCCTATACATGTTGTTTATTAACTAACTACACCGGTTAGTTAAATCCCCGTATAAACCCTTTGTTTACTCTCACTATAAGAGTAATTACCTCTAGAAAAAACTGTAGGGAGCCAATCCTTTCAGAATTACCCAACTATTTGTTTCGTTTACACCTTTACTCCTTAAGCCTACCCTTATTAGATTATGGTCCATTTATCAGTTGCTAGTTGCTTAAAGTGTAAAGTATGTATTTCCCGAGTCTTGTGTCAATTTTCTATCTTTGGTTTACGGTGTGCAAAAAAATTGCACATTGCCAAATGGGAATGTATAAAGTAGTCAAAAACCCATGTATTTTACTTACCAACGCAATTATTGGTAACATCCGAAGAATGAAAGAAAATAGCGAAGGGAATTATCCGAATTTATTATGATCTGATGATGATGAAAATTTACACGAGTTTCGTAGTATAGTATAATGTAATAACAAGATATAGTCGAAAAAATTAGAAAAATTCGCAACAAAAAAAGGAAGAGGGGAAAGTTTGAAGATAATCGTTTCGCAGATTTACCGTAAGGAATTATATAAGGATCAAATATACTATTGATACGTCTAATAAGTCAACGATGTAGAGTATTGTATAAAGTGGGTAGTTATGCCACTTGTCTTGTAAAAGTTTGTAAAGTATGGGATGATTGGGAAGTTGACCGTTACGGGGGAACGCCAACTTAGGTTGGTTGTTTTTATTAACGATCAAGAAGTTTTGTAATAGTTCTGTCTTAATCTATGGTAACGGTCGGGTAAAGTATCTAGCAAATGTATATCTTGGATACTAGTATATTTGTTTGTAATTTTTGGTTTAACAACAATTTAATTCTTTTCCTAAGCATTAACCATGGGGTTTTACTGCGAATGAGGATGTGTACGGGAGCATGATTGATCTATTCCATCGTTACGGCCATGTAGCTGTCTCAGCTGCCTTGTTGGTCTAATACTATTGGTGAAAGTTGGAGATCCTACCCTATATCATTCTTATCCTAACCTCTGGGTTATAACTCGAATGACGATGTAAATCGACACATGTCTATAGTCGTTAATAGCCTTGGCATGTGTGGCTGATAGCTGCCATGTTTGTGTGGTACTTTTGTGAAAGATTGTAGAATGATCAACCCTAAGCCTTATAAATAAAAACCCATATTTACCTTTATAAACTTGTTACTCCTTAGCTCTAGTGGTGGAGATGTGTATCCTTGCCAAGCCTGTGATAGAATACTCGTCACGACCGAAAAATTGAGCGAATTAGTTACATGTTACTACATAGATTAGTTGAGTGATTTGAGTGTTCTCATCTTCCTATTTTGTGAGGTGTTTGGTTGCGTACTTGTAATAGATCAAATAAATGCTTAAATGGAAAAAATCCTTAGGGATACATTTTCATAAACTTCTAAATGCTACTTGAGGACAAGTAGGATTCAAGTGGGGGGATATTTGATAACATCAAATAACGTCTATTTTATAGCATCATTTATCCTATATAATTAACCCATTTTGTAGAATTATTGCATAGAATTGTTACTTAATCGTTTGTATTTGAGAATCGAAGTAATTATGAAGTACTTTTTGAAAGTTAAATAAAAGGCACACATTCTAGAGCTTAAACGAAGATATTTTGAAGATTACCTTTTTGACATCAATACGTCGTATCCATCAAGGAAGATACGGCGTATCTGTGCCTGCACTCACCAAAGACCATGAAGGAAACAAGATCCAATACGCCGTATCCAGGAAACCCCAATACGCCGTATTCAAATCCATATGGAAATAAAATATTCCGAAAGATATCAAACGCGGTCCCTACTCCAGGAAAACCCACGACTGACGCCAATCCAAAGAGACATTGGATTACGCCGCCACGAACCACATACCATAGCTATTATTAGAAAACTCAAAAACGAGTTTTAAGTTTGCTAAATCATATTCTCGATACCTAAACCATAAAAGTCGATTTTAAGAGGAGAAAAAGAGCAGAACAGGTCGAGCAACGCGATTAATTCCATAGGAGACAACATGTAATTTCTTATACTCTTGTAATCGTTTAGTTTTTGGTATCATTCATTAACTCGGTTAGTTTACCTTTGCTAAATCATTCTTTAATTGTATTAATTATGGACATGTGAAGGCGTAATACCTTTGTGTATTAGCCATTATTATGAAGATCCTTAATGTTTTGGTTTTGTTTATGCTCGATTTCTTTTATATTTATACGTTGAATTTGCTAGTTTTTGTTTATCAATATTTTGTTTACGTGCCCTTTGTTGTATGTGACCTATCATTCAACTGGATCTAGTGATACGGACCAAGTAATCTAGATGCCGGGATAGCTCTCCATATAGTTGATTTATACATCTAGATCCAATATGGATCTCAACATATTGACTATCTATTCCTATTAGATTGTTGAGCTAGTTGGGACCATAAGGTGACCTTGGTATCAACGAGTATATTCTTAATTAATTGGTAAAGTGTTAGAAATACGGAAAAGTATCGGTCACTTCCAATATAAGTAGTCATAGCTAGTAGTAATTAGTAATGTTATGTTAGTAAGCTAACCGAGCCAAAGATACATAGTAAGCCCATAACACAAGCCCATGGCCGGTTATGCTAGGCATATATAAACCCTCTCCACACATGGAGAGGGTGTTGGTTGTTCATTTCTCACATTACACTAATCTAATATTTCCTTTTTACTCTCTCTCTCTCTAAGTGTTCATCCAACCATCTATTTCCCTCTCTAAAACCTAAAGTGAACCCTTCCATTTATGTGTTAAGATATTCTACAATTGGTATCAAGAGTCATGGGGTGATTAGCAAGGTTTAGTGTGCGTTTTGGTCGACCGTTTTTACTAGTGTTTTTGGTTCGAATCCTTGCAAAAGTTTTCATCTTTTATGAGGGTTAAAAACATTAAAGCTTTTAACTTTCTTTCTTAGTTAACTTAGTATTGACTAGAAAGTATAAGAAAAATCTTTCAAAAACCGTAAAATATCTTATTTTTAGCTTTTTGGTTAAATAAAGAGGGTTTTTACCAAAGAATACTTGATTTTAAATTTTTTTTTAGCGTGGTCAAAAAATCGTTTTAAAAGTTTGTGTTTTAAGGTTCTAATTCTTAGATAGTGTAAGAAGTACAAGGGGTAAAAAAATAGGGTAAAAAAACGTCTCTTAAAAGTGTGTCTTTTAAGATCTTTTCAATTTTTTGAGTTTCGAACACTGTTGGAGCTCTGAATTATAAATAGGCGAATTATACGTCGTTTCCTTTCGCGGCAATTTATACGTTTACTATAGGCGAATTATACGTGTCATTTGTTTAGGCGATTTATACGTTTGTTCAGGCGAATTATATGTGTCATTTGTTTAGGCGATTTATATGTTTTTCCCTTCAGGCGTATTATACGTGTCATTTGTTCAGGAGATTTATACGTTTTTTCCTTCAGGCGAATTATACGTGACAATTTGTTCAGGTGATTTATACGTATTAATTTGTTCAGGCGATTTATACCTGTAGTCTACAAGGGTGATTTATACGTTTTCTGTAGGCGAATTATACGTTGTTTCTTTACAAAGGCGATTTATACGTTTTGTGTAGGCGATTTATACGTTTGTTTTCAAGGGCGATTTATACGTTTTTGAAGGATGAACTATGCGCGTTTATTAGGTGAATTATACGGTTGTTCTTTGATTTGTAAAATCCTGTGAAAATTTGATTTCTCGGTTTTATCAAGAATTGTAAAATCTCGTGTATTCTAACAGACTCACCTTCATTAATCAAACCTCACTTTAACATAACAACCTCCAATCACTGTTCGACCAGTTTAATCTTATCACATTAAAATGGATTCAATTATCTCACTTGGTCAAAAGAATACTCTTGCTGAGTACATGATACTCTTCGGTGCTGACAATCGTCCACCTATATTGGACAAGGACCTGTATGATTCTTGGAAAAGTCAAATGGAATTATACATGCAAAATAGAGAGCACGAAAGAATGATACTTGAATCAGTTGAACATGGTCCTCTCATTTGGCCTATGGTTAAAGAGAACGGTATGATTAGAACAAAGAAATATGCTGAATTATCTGCTGTTGAGAAAATTCAAGCTGATTGTGATATGAACGCTACCAATATCATTCTTTAAGGCCTTCCTACTGATATCTATTCACTTTTGAATCATCACAGAGTTGCTAAAGATTTATGGGAGAGAGTTCAATTATCGATGCAAGGTACATCTTTGACAAAGTAGGAAAGAGAGTGTAAGCTGTATGATGCATTTGATAAGTTTACTCACATCTAGGGGGAATCACTTCATATGTATTACTTGAGATTTACTCAGCTGATTACCGATATGAACATCTACAAAATGAAAATGGTAGCAATGTTCACGTTAATACTAATTCTTAAACAGTGCTTCCACCTGATAGGAGTTAAGTTCTGTGAACTGATGTCAAACTTGTTAAAGATTTGCATACCTCTAACTTTGATCAACTTCATGCATATCTTGAACAACACGAACTCCATACAAATGAAGTCCGTATTATACGTGAACGCAATCAAGATCCACTTGCATTCGTTACAAATCAGCAGATGACACCACCTTACTTCAACACTTATCAGTCTTCTTACAACAATCCTCAACTTCAACAACATTTTTCACCATCACAATATGGATCAATTCAACCCAATCAACATTACTCATCTCATTATCCATCACAAACTCAATTCAATCATTCATCCATTCCACCATCACATACAATTCAGTCTCACATGAATCATCAAACCTCAACTGTTCCACAAGTAATTCCATAAGTTGCTTTTCAATCACCTCAAGCTCCTACACAACTTATGATCGAGTCACCATTTGTAGACTCAGGTCTTGCTGTTCCTGTGTTTTCTCCTGGAGATGATCCGATTGCTTGTCTCAATAAAGCAATGGCTTTTCTAACGGCTATAGCTTCTTCAAGGTTCCTTACTACCAATAATCAACTCAGAACTTCCTCTAATCCAAGAAACTAACCCACTATTCAAGAAGGCAAGGTTACAGTGCAACAAGTTCAGGGAAGACAAGGGCAAAATTATTCTGGTACTACCTATAAGAGCAATGCTACTAGTTCAAGGGGAAATACTACAAGTGGACAGGCAAGAGTTGTTAAATGCTACAACTGCCAAGGTGAAGGACATATGGCCAGGCAATGCACTCAGCCAAAGCGACCAAGAAATGCAGCATGATATAAGGAGAAAGCAATGTTAGCAGAAGCTCGGGAAGCTAGACAAATATTGGATGAGGAGTAACTCGCATTTCTTGTAGATCCAGGAATTCCAGCAAGTCAAACTCAGACAGTCATTCCTCACAATGCTGCTTTTCAAACTGAGGATCTTGATACTTATGATTCTGATTGTGATGATCTCTCGAGTGTACAAGCGGTTCTTATGGCCAACATTTCCAACTATGGTTCTGACGTTATCTCAGAGGTACCAAATTTTGAAACCTATCTAAATGATATGGATAATCAAAGTGTGCATGCATTGCAGGATTTTGAACAATCACCAGTTATGGATTTTACAAATAACGAGATATCTAGTGATAGCAATATCATTCCATATTCTTAATATTTTCAAGAAACATAACAGGCAACTGTTCAAGATACTAATTTGCAGGCACAACAAGATTCAATGATTTTATCTGTGATTGAACAAATTCAGAACAAAATGATTAAATCAGTTTAATTAATTGGGAAAAGGCTAAAAAGGACCAGAATAATGAAATCAATAACCGCCGTGAGCAAAGATAGATATAAGGATATGTCAAAACTTTTTGAACAACTATTAATATTGATTTAAGAAGTCGTGAAAAAATGATTGATTCTTAAATGGATGATATGATTAGAGAGAAAAAATTGCACTCAAAGAACATATTACCTCATTTGAGCCAAACCTTTCTAAAACAAATCAAAGAAAAGGAATCATGATTCAAGAACTTTTAGCAGTTTTCAAAAATGACTTCCAAAGAAAAAGAAAATCTTATATGAAAATTGAAATTTGATTTGGAAAAGAAGATTAAGGAACTTGATAATATTGTTTATAAAGTGGGTCAATCTGCTCAGACAGTGCACATGTTAACTAAGCCGCAAGCGTTTTAATACACACAAACAAGCTCTAGGTTATCAAAATCCATTTTACCTTAGGAAAGCTCAGCGGATAAAACCAACCTTTAGTATGATGGTGCTGTTTATATCCAAAACAGCATGTTGCTATGTCTGTGATTAATTGTCACACACACAGAAGAAACATTGATTTTGAAAGAAGAGAGTCGATCAAAAATGTTTTGAAAAGGCCAACGGATCCTGACGTAATATGCAAAATAAAATTTTTCTCAAAACCTATTGATTATGAAAAATTAAATAGCCTAATTGAAGATTTTGAAACACGTTTTTCTCCACAACAAGAATTATCGGTTGAACAAACTTTTGGTTTCATACGTTCAATCCTACCATTGAACCTTCTTACTCACCACCTGTCATAGTGGATGGTCCCAGTGAACTACCTAAGTGCTCTATGAATGCCAAGCCTTAAAAAGCTTAAAATTCCACCTCACCCATTTTGACTCTCTGTGGTAAAGAAGAGACTACACCTAGTGCTCTAGTAGAATGGTGATAGGGGTTTTGAACATAACAAAACTGTTTTTAACAATGAAATTATTCCATTTCTAAAATCTTTAAAAGACATCTTCAATGTGTTTGATAAAGATCTTCTAAATGAAATAACGAAAGTACAATCAGTTTTTGATCAAATAGAAGCGTCTGTTCACCAGTTTTCAGTTGATAAAAATGTTTGGAAATTGCTAAGAAATAAATTCTTTTGGAAAATGATCGACTCTTACAAAAAATCATGTCTCAAGATGTTCTGTTAATTGTGATGAATTCTATGTCTTTGAATAATAATTATGTGAATATGGAAATGCTAAAGTGTGATTCGTATGAAAAGTGTTTGAATCTTGATGATGAGCTTTCCAAATCAAAACAAGCATATAATGATCTTTTGAAAAATCAGTCACAACTTGAACAACATTGTATTTCTCTCGAAGTGTCAATGCAATTAAAACAAGAAGTTTTTCAAAACGATGAATCTTGAGTTAATCAAGAATATTTTGAAATAAATGATTTGAAATCTTAGCTACAAGATAAAGACAAGACCATCTGTAAGTTGAAGGATACTATCAAATCTTTAAGAGAGAATACCAAGGAAGAGAACGTTAATCATGATAAATGGGAAATTGAGCCCATAAATAAGGAACTAGAAAATAGTGTGGCAAAATTGCTTTATAAGAATGAACGTCTTTGTAATGAAATTAAACATGTGAAACAGGTTTTTAAAGATCAGTTTGACTCAATAAAAAAGACACGTGTTCGTCATAAAGAACAAAGTGACTCTTTAATTAACAAACTGAACTTAAAATCTGTGGAAATTGAGGATTTAAAAGCTCAAATTCAAGATAAGGTTTTTGTGATAACATCATTGAAAAATAATTTACGAAAATTAAAAGGGAAAGAAATTGTTGAAAATGTTATTCACACACCTTCTACCACCACTATTGCTCCAGGCATGTTCAAACTTGATTTAGAACCATTGCCTCCTAGGTTATTGCAAAATAGGGAAGTTCACATAAACTATCTTAGGAACACTCAAGAACAAGCTAAGATTCTTTAGGAAATAGTCGAACAAGCTAAGGTGAAACAACCTTTAGATAGCGAGTTAGACCTTGCCTGTAAGTATACCACAATAATTCAAGAGTTGTTTGTATATGTTCAAGATACGTGTCCTAATGAGTTAATACCTAGTGCTAAGAAGGTTACTGTTAAACCCATGAATAATGTCAAGAAAGTTAGGTTTGTTGAACCTCTTACATCCTCAAGCAACGTTAAACAGGTAGAGTCTTTAAATACATCAGATTCTAACACACCTGTGTTGTCTTCTATAGGAGAGAAGTGTTTTACTAGTAATTGCGGATCAAAGCCTCCATGCAATAAAAGGAATGATAGGATCTAGAAATCACCAAATAGGAACAAGAAGAATAAAGTAGAAGCCCGACCTAGGAAACTAAATAAAGTGAATCGTGTTATTAAACCTCTTTGTGATGTTGATGTAAAGCATTCACTGTCAAAAGCGAATTCTGAAATTCTCTCTGTTACTTGTAATAAATCTATGTTTGACGGTGTTCATGATAAATGTCTTCTTGATCTTGTGCAAAATGGGAATAAACGTACTAAATCTACTAAGAAACATATAAAACAAAATATTTGGAAACCTACGGGTCATGTATTAACTGATGTAGGATTTAGGTGGAAACCAACAGGCAGAATCTTCACTATAGTTGGTAACTCGTGCCCTTTAACTAGGTCCACCTCAACTAACGTAGTGCCTCCTAATCAAACCACTTCCCACTTAGATGAAATACAAAAACCAGAGATAAAAGTCTATAGCAGGAAACCCAAAAATGTTAAAAACATAGGTTCGAGTAAAATAGCTAAGATTGTATAATCTAAGAATGCTAACCACTCGAAACCTAATCAAATTTGGGGATCCACTGCAATAGATATTCCATCGTCTTCTTCTCTTGTCATGACAGGTTGTCCAACACCGGAGTTTCAAAAAACACATGACAAGGAAACTCTCTCAGCTCATGACTTTAGTCAGTAAATTTCTGGGTAACTGTTAGATTCTGGAAACGACCAGATTGCAAGGATTATGGGTAGTTGACTATCAGGATGGGAAATGGTTATTATCCACTAGGTTATACTACGTTTTGCGGGTCTTAGACATAATTTGTTTTTCTGGTGTGGGTCAATTTTGTGATGCTGATATTGAAGTTTGCATTTTGAAAAACACTTGCTTTATATTTCTGAAATTAGGAAGGTGTAGATCTACTTTCAGGTTCCCAAGACATAAATTTGTACAAAACTATTTCTCTGATGACATGCTTAAAATAATCTCCGATCTGTCTTATTATATCCAAACGCAACAGACTAAGAGCTTCTGTTATGGCACCGTCAGATTATCTCATCTCAACTTCGGTCCTATTGAACAAGCAAGCTACAGACGGTCCTTGCACGAGGAATCCAGACTTAAATTACGAAAGATCATTTGTGTTGCACATGTGCATTAGGAAAAAGCAAAAAAATCCTCATCATCAACCAAGCTGAAGGACACAACCAATAGAAACTATATCTTATGCATAATTTGTATTGTGTTGCTAGTATATAAACGGAAAAGGTATAATTCATAGGATAGTCGACGAATACTCCAAGATTATCTGGGTCGAATTTTTGAAAGACAAAAGATTAAGCTCTGCGGCCATCAATCAAATGTCTTAAAGAACTACAGTTTTAATTGAATTTACCACGTCCAAAATGTTCGAACATATAAAGGAACCGAATTTGTCAATCAGACACTTCGTGAATGGTATGAAAATGTTGGCATCATGAATCAAGCTTCTATAGCTCGCACCCCTTAGTAGAACGGTGTTGTCGAAAGGCGAAATCGAACTCTTGTAGAAGCCGCTCGAACAATGCTGATATTTTCTAAAGCTCTATTATTTCTCTGGGTCGAAGCTATCAATACTGCTTATTACACCAAAAACCGTTCTTTGATACGCCACCGATACAACAAAACCCCATATGAGCTTATGCAAGACAAGAAACCAGACTTATCATTCTTTCATGTCTTTGGTTCACTTTGTTATCCTACTAATGTCCATGAGGATCTGGGTAAATTTGATGCAAAAGCAAACATTGGGATTTACGTTGGTTACTCGCCTGCAAAGAAAGCGTTCAAAATCTACAACAGAAGGACCTGGATAATTACTAAAACAATTCATGTAACGTTCGATAAGCTAACAGATATGGCTTCTGAACAATTCAGTTCAGGACCCTGGCTTCATTATATGACTCCCGTTACATCCAGTACAGGACTCGATTCAAATTCCCGTTTCACAAAAACCTTGCTGCCACCAGAAAGATATTTAGGGACGTGAATTCAACTAAGTTCTATGAATACTTTTAAACCCTCAACAATGCTGTTTCTCTATACAAGAAGTTGCGCACCAAAGAGCTTAAGTATTAGCTGATTCTCCTGTGTCAACTTTCATTGACCAAGATGCTCCATCAACAAGTATTACCTCATTACAAGAACATGAACATTCTCCAATCATTTCTCAAGGTTTTGAAGAATCACCAAAAACACTAACATTTCATGATGATCCACTAAATGAATCCCTTCATGAAGACTCAACTTCTCAAGGATCATCATCTAATGTGAGACAACTCCACACTCTATTGGAACACCTTGGTAGATGGACTAAGTTACCACCTAACTCCACCGAGCACTGATCATTCCCACTCGCTAAGAATCTAAACTGCCGCCCAAAATGAACCAGCTCCCAATTAGGTATATATTGATGCCTTCCAAACAACAGTAGATACCCAAAGAATTGCAAACCAGCAATGACCAACCTGATCATAGTATCGAAGTAGTTGCAAGAAGAAATTCATGCAATTTAAAAAGACATGAAGTTTGGGAATAGGTACCGTGGACCAGAAAAATAATTTCTGATCAATCTGAAATGGATTTATAAGGTCAAGACAGATGAATTTGGCATGGTACTAAAGAATAAGGCTAGACTCGTTGCTCAAGGATTCAGACAAGAAGAAGGAATCGATTTCGAGGAATCATTTGCACCAGTTGTTAGAATTGAGGCCATTCGTATCTTCGTAGCAAATGCCACTCACAAGAATATGATAATCTACCAAATGGATGTCAAAACGGATTTCTTAAATGGCGAGCTCAAAGAAAAGGTCTACGTTCTGCTCCAACAAGAAGGATAATGTTGATCAATGACCACCCATTGCAATTTTGCAAGCTCAAAAAGGCTCTTTATGGTCTTAAACAAGCACCACGTGCATGGTATGATATGCTGTCAAGCTTCCTTATCTCTCAACAATTCACCAAAGGTGCAGTTGATCCAACACTTTTCACATGGCATGTTGGAAACGACATATTACTGGTATAAATTTATGTTGACGATATAATATTTGCATCATCTAATCCTGCCATGTGTAATAAGTTTGCTAATTAGATGACCAATAAGTTCAAGATGTCGATGATGGGGCAAATGGCATTCTTTTTAGGATTACAAATATCTCAAAGTCCCAGAGGCATCTTTATAAACCAATCTAAATATGCTTCTGAACATTGTTAAAAATATGTTAGCATTTTCTACAGATTCTGTTCGACACACCATATTGAAACACGAAACTGGATGGATATCTACAAGGGAAACAATAATGCTACACTATTTATCGTGCAAGATTGGACCTTAATGTATCTACATCAGTAATACCTGACCTTAAACATGCTAACCTGCTTTATATGCCGAGTAATCAGGCTAAGCTACCGA
Source organism: Tanacetum coccineum (assembly GCA_026074375.1). Lineage (NCBI taxonomy): Eukaryota > Viridiplantae > Streptophyta > Magnoliopsida > Asterales > Asteraceae > Tanacetum > Tanacetum coccineum. Next base: position 5,642 of record BQNB010038237.1, on the reverse strand, counting down.
AAAAGCACTAATAAGCGTTGAACCTAATCTTTCGATACCTTAGCAGAACCATGTAACATGGGATCTATGGTACTCGAAGGATCACGCTATGTCACTCACATCTAAGCAGATGCCGATTCCGGGTTGTCAGGACACTAGACGAAGTACATCGGGAAGCGCTTATTTCTTAGGTGATAAAACTTTGTATAGTTGATCGTCCAAAATAAAGCAAAGAGCACTACCATAATCGAGTACAAAGTCTTAAAATATTTCCTTATCTGGTGTTGCTTACAAACCTTAGATGCGGTTCACTTATCGTAGCTAACAGAATATGGCTTTCAATTCAATACGATCCCTTTTTTACTGCGATAACAAGGAGGCGATTGCTTTATGCTGCAACAATATTCAACATTCAAGAGCCAAGCATATCGATATTCACTACCATTTCATAAAGGAGCAAGTGGAGAATGGAATCGTGAAGCTATACTTTGTCCGGACTGAATACCAACCGGCTGACATCTTTACTAAACCGTTGCCTCGAGAAAGATCCAACTTCTTGATCGAAAAGTTCAGTATGAGAAGCATGTGTCCGGAAACATTGAATCGTCTGGCAGAGGAAATAGATGAGTGATGGTGGTAACTCATATCCTGTATCATATGTACATAAGAAAATATAAAAACACAAAAATATTTTCCTTTTATAAAATTTTTCAAAAACAAAAGAAAAAAAATTAAAAAAAATCCGTAAAAATATAAAAAAAGTAGCGTCTGACAAGTATTCTGAAAATCGATTAAACATTCTACGGCCTTAGAAATGTCATTCCAATAATGAACAGGCTGTAAATGAAGTTCGAGCATAGTTTCAAAAGTTTCAAAAAAATGCCAAAATGCTTGCTATTATTCAGATAGCAAACCCGATCAATCATCTTAAAGGCAATTATCCCCGTCAAAAAGGAGACATGACTCTCAACGAGAATTTAATCTCGGCATGGTCTACTCTACTTATATGACCATGCAAAGGCTTGTGAATACTTTGCAACCCCAAAACCAAAAAAAAAAAAAAAAAACCCCGATGCTTCTTATATACCAAAGTGTACGTGTCAGAGCGCTAAAGTGTCAAAATAAAAAAGAGAAATCTTATTTCTTGGGTGTTGATTTTTCAAAATAAAATAAATAATCATCTTTTCAGACCTCACCAAATAACACCATTATTCTAAAGATAATTTGATACCATAAAATAACGACATACAACCTTGTCAAAAGTAACACGGTCATTAATTTAAGGGGGAGAAAACTGTCAAAATCACCTTTCTTCATAATTAATAAGGTGTCAATCCAGAAAAGGTTTTTAATGGTGTCGTGTAATAATTAAAAAGGGCGTAGATAAATGTCCACTCATTCGGGCTTTATTTGATATATGTTTAATCTTATAGAGGTATTAATGCCAAAATGATTAAGTCTTATTCTTGTGGGGGGGGTGAGGGCGGTATCTTTAGGGTCTAGTCCTTGCCACTTAGTAAAATCTTTAGTTTGCCATCTTAGGGAGAAGTTTTTTAAAGAAAAAGTAGAAATGTCATAAATACTTCAGGGGGCATTTATGGCCAAAAACACCATAGTTTAAACATATACTCCCTCCCCGCACTTTCCTTTCGCACACCAAACACTCACCTTAAAACCACCCATTGCGTAAATTTTCAAGACCTACCAAAGAACTTGCTTACCTTCAATCTAAGCTTAAGGTACAAAACAGTTTGAATGTTACAAAAACCCAATATAATGTGAAAATAAAAAAAAAAAAAAAAATTAAATGCAAACAATCATGGAATTATACTTGTAAAACCCGAAATTCAACCTAATTTTTGTCACCATCAAAAAGTTGATAAAAAGATAAATTGATAGAGGGGTTTTGGTCTAAATAGGGTCTAGTTGTTATACCCATAACAGTTTTTAATAAGGATAACTCATTCATGAGTTTCGAATGATTCTTGATGTCGAATATGATGAAAATGGGCAAAAACTTGAAAAAGTTCATGGGTTTGGGTTTAAGAAGTATTGTTATGAATGTTTGAGTACATTCAAGTGTTTATTTAACATGCTTATGTGAAATCTTGAATCGTTTAGGTTTTTGTGTTCATACGAGACGAACAAGTCAAGAATCAAGATTTTTGTGGTTCATTTGTATGTTAATGATGTTAGAATAGAGTCCTATACAACAAGTAGGTGGTGGGGGGGAGAGACCATGATTTGATGGATATTATGGGCTAAAAAGGTGAACAATGATTGTGTAAAAATTGGCTTGGGCGAACTATACATAGTCTATTTACTCAGGCGAACTATACGTTTGCATTTACACAGGCGATTTATACTCTTGTGCATAGGCAAACTATACATGTTTAATTATAACAGGCGAACTATACATGCATAAGTATAAAAGGCGAACTATACATGCATAGTTAGAACAGGCGAACTATACATGCATAATTATAACTAGCGAACTATACAAGCATTGTTGTAACAGGCGAACTATACATGCGTGTCAAACACAGGCGAACTATACTTGGGTGTGTAACACAAGCGATTTATAAACCAACTAAAGGCGAACTATACTTAATTTTTCATGTAGAACTTATCTCGTAATCTTGGTAATCTAATTGCATAACCTTATCTAAGTATAATTTATCCCTATCTTGTCACTTAGTGATTAAATTAGGTGTAATTTACCTTAGACATCTTTAGTGATTGCTTAGATTTCAATAATTACCCTATAGTTAAAGTGATATATAAGTATGTGTGCTTATCCTGTGTGTATGTGTACTAGTTCTCTACATTGTTTGCATGTGTATAAGTTCTTTGCATTGAGTGCATGTGTATCAATTTGTTGCCTTGTATTCGTTTGCCTATCTCCTGTTGTAAATCTTGTCCTGCTTCAATAATTGTCCTCAATGGTCTAAATAGCTATTCTTTCTATATATATTTATTTGTATATGAACTGTATGTGACAAATCTTAGCAGAATCATGTCTTCTATCACTGCTCAACAAACCAAGCTTGATCTTGAGCTTGTTCCCAAAGAGAATAGACTTGATATCGAAAAATGCAATGGAAGAATCCCTCGTAGATTGACACCAAGAGAACCTACATTTCAAGTTGTTTTGGATGCTATTGTACTCACTCCATGTTATCCTATACATTTCTCCATCACACAGCGGATGTCCCTAAAAGTGTACATGCATCATTCTTCTAGAAATTCTATTGTACAAGCATGACAACCTTCTAAAGATTCAAGATTGACCAAGAAGAAATGATCCAGAACATACTTGGAAGTCTTCATAGATATCCTTTCAGATTTTCCCAGAGTACTGGGTAAGACTTTGATTCCCTTCCTTCGTGAAGAAGACAATGTGTCTTTCTTAGAGACTCGGTCACACTAGGGAGATCAATTCACTCAATGATGTGGTGGTCGATCAATTGCATCAGCCCTGGAGAACTTTTGCTGCTCTTACCAATCAGAGTTTATCTGGAAAGACTAGTGGTCTTGACAAGCTTCATCTCTCTAGAGCTCAAATCATTTGGGGCATGTTCCATCAGAAAAATGTGGACTATGTAGAATTACTCTAGGAAGACTTCATCTACCAGATTGAAAACAGAGTCTACAAGAAGCAAGAAAAAATGTACTACCCTCGTTTCACCCAAGTCATCATTCACCACTTCCTTATTCAAGAAAAGTCACTCTCTTGGAGAAACAAAATTGGGATGCTCACCTCCAAAGATGACTACTTGATTAACTCCTTAAGATTTGTCTCCGCTAAAGAATTAACTCAGATCTATGGAGATATTCTTCCTGAATGTTTGATCAGTCCAACAATGAAGGAAAGTAAAGCATACAAGAATTATCTTAGCTATGCTACAGGTGTTGTACCTCCCATGATTGCTAGAAAATTCAAGAAAGCTTCTCCATCTAAGAAAGACAGTGATCTAGTCCCTGTAGATAAAGAACCACTATCCCCCATTCCAGAATAAACTCCCAGTTGGTAAGAGCAGCAAAAGTTCTCCAGGGCTGATGCAACTGATCGACCACCACATCATTGAGTGAATTGATCTCCCCAGTGTGACTGAGTTCTCTTAAGAAAGACATAGTGTCTTCTTCAGAAGGAAGGGCATCAAAGTCTCTACCTGGTACTCTTGGGCATATCTGAAAGACATCTCTGAAGACTTCCAAGGTAAGTTTGAATAGTTTCTTCTTATCAATCTTGAATTTGTAGAAGGTGTCATGCTTGTACACAGAATTCCAGAATTGATGCATGTACACTTCAGGGACATCCGCAATGATGAGAAATACAGGATAGCATGGAGTGAGTGCAATAACATCCAAAACGACTTGAAATATGGGTTCTCTTGGTGTCAATCCGCGAGGGATTCTTCCATTGCATTTTCTGATATCAAGTCTATTCTCTTTAGGAACAAGCTCAAGATCAAGTTTGGTTTGTTGAGCAGTGATGGAAGACATGATTTTGCTAAGATTTGTCACATACAGTTCATATACAAATAAATATATATAGAACAGATAGACAATTTAGACCATGAGGCACGATTATTGAAGCAGGACATGATTTACAACAGGGGATAGGCAAACGAATACAAGGCAACAAATTGATACACATGCACTCAATGCAAAGAACTTATACACATGCAAACAATGCAGAGAACTAGTACACATATACATAAGATAAGCACACATACTCATATATCACTTTAACTATAGGCTAATTATTGAAATCAAAGCAATCACTGAAGATATCTAAGGTAAATTACACCTAATTTAATCACTAAGTGACAAGATATGGATAAATTATACTTAGATAAGGTTAAGCAATTGGATTACTAAGATTAATAGATAAGTTCTACAGGAAAAAATCAAGTATAGTTCGCCTTTAGTTGGTGTATAAATCGCCTGTGTTACACACCCAAGTATAGTTCGCCTGTGTTTGACACGCATGTATAGTTCGCCTGTTACAACAATGCTTGTATAGTTCGCTTGTTATAATTATGCATGTATAGTTCACCTGTTCTAACTATGCATGTATAGTTCGCCTGTTATACTTATGCATGTATAGTTCGCCTGTTATAATTAAACATGTATAGTTTGCCTATGCACAAGAGTATAAATCGCCTGTGTAAATGCAAACGTATAGTTCACCTGAGTAAATAGACTGTGTATAGTTCACCCAAGCAAATTTTTACACAATCATTGATCACCTTTTTAGCCTATAATATCCATCAAATCATGATCACATATCATCTAGGAATCATTCTAACATCATTAACATACAAATTAACCACAAAAATCTTGATTCTTGACTTGTTCGTCCCATATGAATTCAAAAACCCAAAAGATTCAAGATTTCACACAAGCATGTTAAATAAACACTCAAATGTACTCAAACATTCATAACAATACTTCTTAAACCCAAACCCATGAACTTTTTCAAGTTTTTGCCCATTTTCATCATATTCGACATCAAGAATCATTCAAAACTCATGAATGAGTTATCCCCATTAAAAACTATTATGGGTATAACAACTAGACCCTATTTAGACCAAAACCCCTCTATCAATTTATCTTTTTATCAACTTTTTGATGGTGACAAAAATTAGGTTGAATTT